>JAODTR010005986.1:0-11046 GCA_025399935.1 Amblyopsis rosae
TGACCTTAGCCTGACCTTTGACCTTTTGAGGTGACCCCACCAAATTAAGTGTCAGAGATGGTGAGACCCTAGGCTACGTGTGTGCCAAAATTCCCAACTTTTTACCACACGGTTCTAGGGGTTGCCATTGACTTCAATGGCAGAATAATAATAATAAGAAAACGTACAATAACAATAAGGGCTTCGCCCCTTCGGGGCTAGGCCCTTAATAAAAAAACGTGTTGAACGGTTCAACAATATTCACATAGCAAACAACAACAACAACGTTTGCGCTTTACTGTTTGTAGATTGTTGTGTTTCAGCTGTACATCCAAAAATGCTAAAATAAATCTGTAGCGCAGGAGAGATATGCATTTTTAGAATGTGATGGCATGCATTCAAAATGAAATTATATGGTATTGAATGCGATATAGGCTCCCGATACTAAACAGTGATGATGACAAACACGAGCAACACTCGCCAGAAAAACGTTAATGTAACGTAACAAACATTCAGTCCAGTGAACTGACCTTAGTAGACGCCTGTTGTGTCTGTTTATGCCGTTCTGCGCATGTGCGCGCACGCTCATCAGCCACACAATGTTAGTTTGTCTCCACACCCATAAATCTAAATACAACTTTGCTATCGGATATGCTGTTTAGGCTTTGAGTGATGGTGAGCAATATCTAATAATATAGTTTGTCATTGTGCCTTTTGACCTAAATGCATGTAAATATATGTATGCACACACTGACTTGGCTGCAGACTGTATAAATGATGAATATGGCGTGTAGCGTGTGTTATTTTTAAACGTAAATTAGCTAGCTTGCACACAATATTTTACAGTTGGAGTGTAGCCGATCTACCAACGATGTATGCTGCCTTGTCGAAAAATGCATAAGGACATTTTCTACAAATTAAATGACAAGAAGCCACATAGCCTGTTAAAATCATGCAATAACAGCACAAAACTATGGGCGTTGTCTTAAGCATGACGAAATTGATGCAATAACGGCTGTGTGCATGTGCAGTATGTCGAAGAAGCGCAATTCGATGGGTAGCATAGATAGTTTTGTAAAACTTGTATTTTGTCTCAAGTGTGTTTAATGCTACAGTGCCAAATTATCGCACATACGATGAACTTGAAATGAGAATTAAATTAAGCCCACTTCTGTGCGGTTTAATGACATGTCCTCATTTTTGATCAAATCTTATTGCAGTTATGATTAAAGTTTGACTAAAGGTGATCACAGCATTATCTTTACATTGTTTTACCTTAGTGACATAATGTGCACTAATATTGTCTGGCACTTGTAAACATCAGCTAATGCGGACCATTATCTTATATTGTCAGAAAGAAAGATGAAAACAAACATGTCCAAATTTTTGCACTTTGGGATTTCCTCTAATGTAAAGTGCGTTACAAATAAAATATATTATTATTATTATTATTATTAAAATATGGCAGAAGCATGGCAACTTCACCAAAATAATGTGTCCTTGAGTTATGTATCGTGTTATAACAATACTTTTTGTATTATGTCTGTATAGCTATGGAGAAAAGGTGGCATGACATATTCAATTTCCACTCTCTGGGAACATACCCGTCTGGGTATAATAAGTCACACAAACTAAACCTTAGGAGGTATGCCTCCAAATTCACGCTAAAGGGTGAGTATCTAAATACATGAAAATGTAGCTACTAGTGTCTGGGTAAACGTGCTCTGTAATGGTTCTTTAAATTAATATTCAAAGCAGATGGGGAGCTATTCTTTGGAAGCAGAAGAGCCATTAAATCCAAGGAGGATGCGAGAAAGCTCTTTAAGGAATTTCACTCCTTGCCAATTGGGGGTCATTCGGGCATCTTGAAAACACGCACTGCCATGTGCTCCAGATTTTACTGGCTTGGCATGTCTGTTGATATTGAGAACTGGGTGTGTGTTATTCCCATACCAGTTTTTTTGTGTTTCATGTTTATGTTTTATTAACAGCTGGTTTCTTAAAGGTATTGGAATGTGATCAGTGCCAGAAAGTCAGAAAACCTTTGAATGCTGCACAGTCGTTAGACTGTATAAAGGTAAATGTGTATAATGGTATCTTGATATTGAAGGTGGAGTAAGCAATTGTAAGCAATCGAATACACTTTTTGTCATTCTGCAAATATTTCCTCACAATTCGCTAGCTTTCTGTTTTTATCTGTTTACTACACAGTCTTAGTTCTGTAAATGGAAAATAAGGAAAATGGTGTGGACCCTGCCACACAACATGATTCCAGCAAATCATCCCCTTTAATAACATTGGAGTATTGCAGATGTCAAAGTAAATGTATGTATTTCTTTGATAGGTGTCTGCTGTCTGGGAGCTCATTGGCATTGATTTGACAGGACCTCTCCCAAAAACTGTGGATGGATACCAGTATATTCTAATAGCCACAGATTACTTTTCTAAATGGGTTGAGGCTTTCCCATTAAAGACAAAATCGTCAGCTGAGGTGGGACGCCATATCAGCTCTATAATTTATAGACATGGTTGCCCCAAAAGAATCCTCTCTGATCAGGGAAGTGAATTTGTGAATGAAGTATGTGCATTTTAAAAATACTATTGTAGTAATTACAATTCAGGAACAAATACTTTCTTTATATTTGTTTTTTTTACTAGAACCTTTAGTCTTTTTGTGTTTATTTTGTTTCAGCTCAACAACAGCCTCTGTGATATCTTAGGTATTGAAAGAAGTGTCACAGCTGCCTATCACCCCCACACCAATGGCCTTGATAAGAGAACAAACAGCAACATAAAGAGGTACGTCTTTCTTTAAGCTTTTAGTGGAACCTTTTGACAGGGTTGTTTTGGGACAGGGACAGTGTTTCTTTTTACCATGGGTAGTTTATATTTCTCACGTATTCATATTATTTACATTTTCAATCTGTTACTATTTATTCACTATGTATATCATATGGGTAATATAACATTGTTATGCAGTGCATTGTTGCAGCAAGACATTTTTAACAAATTCTGAGAGTCTTAATTTGTTTTGTCTTATTTTACATCTTAGAGCTCTCACAAAATTGGTCAATGAGAAGCAGAACAACTGGGATGTCTTCTTGGATGCTACGTTGTTTTCATTAAGATCAAAGGTCCAAACCACCACAAAACTCTCCCCATTTGTTTTGATGTATGGGAGGGAGGCCATTTTCCCCTCTGAGGTTCCTGTTGACATGCCGGTTAGTTTGTTTCTGACATTATCTTGAGAAATCCTTAATCCTGCCCATAACTTTATTTTGAACAGTATTGAGGTTATGTGGAACATACTTCCGCATTGTGTAAAACAGGCCACTCTTCCGGATAGGTGCTCTACTATGGAATATGCCTTCTTGGAGAGAAGATGCCTCCAGGAACTACCAAAAATCATAGTTACCGATGTCCATCGAATTGTGACTGATTGATTTAATACTATTAGTTAAACGGCTAAAAGCTTTGGCATGGTAAAAAGAAAATAATATTCAATCAACATACGATCTGCCCTGCTAAAAAATCCAGCATTGCTGGTCACCAGCATAAGTTGTTTTGCATGCTGGAACCAGTATCCCATGCTGTTTGCTGATGTACCAGCATCCCATGCTTTTTGCTGGTGTGCTGGTATACCAGCTAGACCAGCACTAACCATTAGGAGCCAGCCTGGACAAGCCCTACACCAGCACTAACCAGTATGAACCAGCATGGAATTCATGCTGCTTAATTTTTTTTTTTGCAGAGTGAGCAGGGATTCTATGCTCTGCTGCGGGTCTGATACTTATCAAATATATGCTCAGCACACTAGCCTAATCGAACACACGTTGACATGTTTGATTTCGGAATAAAAAGCAACAGACAAGATGCGTTATGCTGAAGACTATAACGTATCGCATCGGCTACTAGCTAGCGGCTAGCGCAAGCATCCAGCTATAATAGCCGACATGACACCGTTCACTGTACATTTGGCTATAATGAGTAACATACTGTACACAGCCTGATATTTACCTGATCAAACTGTTAACTCGTCGGAATAAACTGTCAACGGTTTATTGCACTGGTTGAACAGAAATATATATAAATAAATGTAGACTAGGTGATATATTGTCTGCAGTGTGGCAGACACAAGTAACAAGCTAATGTAATGTACAGGAAAATGTTTGTTGTTTAGTTGTAGCATCTGTTATTCTTATATCTTTTAAATAAATAAGACCACTTGTACAGTTCTACAAGAGTTATTTCGTACTGTTATCAGCACGGATCTCTCGGCGCACAGACACACGCGTTCATTCTAAACATAACTTTTAATTTTGTTGTTGATGATCGGTTAACAAGTGTCAGTTATATCGGTCAGAGATATAGATATAAATAAATATATATAGAGAGCGTTGTGCTATGTTATCTGATTACTCAAAAGTGAATATCAGTTTGGTTCAAACTAATGTAATGTTAACACCTTCTCCGATAAGCAGAAGCAATGAGACCTGATTTCCGGTTTGGTCATGTGGTGTTCAACATAACCCCTATTTTGTAATTGACAACTAGGTATTCAACTCCTTCAGGTTTACATTTTCAGGCTCTGTGACCAGTTTCTAAATATTGAATTCAAGTGAGCAATGCATGATCAAATACCATATATTGAAACAGTGTTGTACCCTGTAGTTGAAATAATGCATATGTTCATATTTTGATTTGTCTGTTACCTGTTATTTCTTTTTTGGATTACATCAATTAAGTAACGTAATCCGATTACTCTCCATTACTTTTAGATTACTTCAAGTTTAAACTCTTTTATTTGAAATGAAATTTACTGTGTAGGCGCGCACAATCTTTCTATTTTCATGATCGTTTATGTTGCTCAGGGGATCAGATTAAAGTAGTACTTAATTTCAATTATTGAATGACGTTTAAGGTTAATAAGAGAACAGCCAATTTGTTTTATGCAATTTTCTTCTGCAAACTTCCCAATTTAAAATTGAAAGTCTGAGAAATAATCATCAAATTGTTTTTTAAATGCCTGTAATCTGATTCCACTTTTAGCTGGTAACTAATTGATTACAGTTAGGCCTACTGTTTGTTTGTAATCAGTTACTTCCCAACCCTTTCTCTATATAAGTGGTTGTTCCAATTAAATATTATACAATTTTACTTTTTTTTTGGTTTGCATTTCAGCTTTCCACCATAGCTCTTCCTGGGAAGAGAACCTATGATACATTTTTGGATGAAAAAAAAAAGTCCATGGAGACTGCAACAATTACATCTGTGAAAAACATTACCAAGTCTCAGGAGAAACAGAAGCAGGCATATGCAAAACGTGTACAAAAGAAGTACCAAAATACAGTTTGTGATGTTGGAGAGGAGATGCTTCTTCTGAACATGACAAAGCAGGGAAGGGAGGGAGGGGGAATCTACCCCTGATTTTTCCAGACGTTATGTTTCTAGAGAAGGTAGAGGAGTAATGTGTGATGTGCTCCTTGTTCAACGTTGATGCAGATAAGAACATAAAATGGTGAAGTATAAAATATGTGCTTTGTATATGTGTGTGCATGTAACATAATTTCTCATTGTAGTTTTATGTATGTATGTGCAGTGTATATAGGTGCAGTGTGATTCATGCAATAAATGTGCCCAATATGACCACAGAAGTTGTTGTGCATATCTGTGTAAAACATAAAACGTACGAAAGTAGAATGCATTTCAGCATCCCCATATGTATGTGGAATTTTACATTAAAGAGAGACAGCAGTTATAAAGCTGTAATGTGGTTTGACTAACACATCTTTGGTGTGTGTGTGTGTGTGTCTGTGTGTGTATACGCATACATATACACATATACAGTATACATATAGTACATATATATATACACACACACTAGGGGTGCACAATATATTAAGTATAGTTATTGCAATATTACGTTGTGCAATATATCGCAAATGTTGCATGAAGTGCAATATTCAACAATGGCCAAAAAGAATGCTTCTTCGGTAGCTTGGAATTACTGTTGTACAGTTGAAAATTTGTTGTTTTATATTATGAATATAATATGGTGCATTTTCACATTACCTTTGTGTTTTTTACTTGTGTTTAAAAACATCTAAATTAATATCGATATTGCAATTTTCATGATCAATATCGCAATATCACATTTTATCCATATCGTGCATCCCTTATACGCATACATACATATATACACATATATATATACACAGTACATATATATATATATATGTGTACTGTGTATATACTGTATATGTGTATGTATATGTGTTTGTGTGTATATGTATATATGTGTATATATATATATACACACATATATCTATATATATATGTCTGTGTATATTAACATAGACATACACACACACATGTATATATGTGTGTGTATATATATGTATGTATATGTGTGTGTATATATATATATATGTATATATATGTGTGTGTATATATATATATATATATACATGTGTGTGTATATATATGTATGTGTGTGTGTGTATATATATGTATGTATATGTGTGTGTGTATATATATATATGTATATGTGTATATATGTATATGTGTGTGTATATATATGTGTGTATATATATATATATATGTATATATATATATACACACACATATACACATATATATGTATTGTATTGTATGTATGTATACATATGTATGTATATGTGTGTATATATATAAATATATATGTATATTATGTGTTATATAATATATGTGTGTGTTCTTCGTATTTCAACATGCTCCCGGTATTCTTTAATATAAAATGATTAGCCTAGTGTTATTTGATAGGGGATATTAGTCCGAATATACTCCCTACCCATTAACTCCTAAATAAAGATATTATTTCAACTCCCCATATTCTATATAGTTCTACGATTCTTAAACGGCGTAATTATGGAGCAATATAAAATTACTAGAGAATCTTTGGATAAGGGATTGTCCCTTATCCAAAGATTCTCTAGTAATTTTATGATATCAAAATATGCTACCCCTGACTTCTTAAATAATGATGCAATAATAGGGTATCAAAATATGATCAAAAAACAAAAAGATGTCAAAATACTGTGTGAATTATACATATACCTTCATCACCTTCATGGGACATTAGAAATGGGAACACATACGGTAAGGTTTCCATTGTTGGTAGGGCATCATAAATCGTGACAACACCGGGAAAATATCTTAAATGGGCGGGTTTTCCTGCTTTTGGGTCATATGACAAAATGATGGGACCTTAGTTTGGAAAAAAAATGTTTAGATCCCGTTTGAATTGTGACACGAAGTACACATGATGTGTCAAGGCATGAACGTTTCAGTTTGTTGTGAAACTATAAAGTAATATTTCGTTTTGTGTCTAACCGCTCAGTGAATACTGCTTAAGACTTGCACAACCTACGTCACCAAAGGATTGTGGCGCGACAACGTCATGGCCTACGCGACACGGGGTTTGTAGTCTTAGCAATTACATATTTTCAGTTTTATACTTCAACAAATGCACGACAAACTGAGACTTTCTTGACTGTAATAATTATCTTTTAAATAGTCAAACATCATATGTGTGCTACGTGTCACAAAGCCGTCTCGCCGTTGACTACCATACTTATTTTTCTCCAAATTAAGGTCCCATAACGCGGAAGTGACTTCGGCTATGCTCTGTGCCTGGACAGTTAGAATGTGCAAGAAAGTTATGTTCGAGGAGAAAAATGTCAGTGGTAAGTAATAGGTCGCTTCTCTGCTTCGCCTCCCGTCATCGACGATAATAGTGTTGCTCCTGTAGTATGGTTGACCTACCTATATAACATCAAGCTAGGCATGATGAAGTAGACGTCTGTCTGATAACATGAACCTATAACTTTATAATGTTTAGCTATACTACCACAGTGATCGTGTTTAGCTGGTTAAGTTAGTCTACAATACAACCTCATATATGTCATATGAAACCAGGGTAGATAGACAGGGTTATTATTCAATCGCAATTAATAATTTAATTTGTCCATCTGTATGTGCGTGCCTGCCTCGATGCAGGTGCGCAGGTACCGTTACCCGTTATACGATAGGCCTATACGAGCAATGAAGGACAGGTGGTGGTGGATAATCCGTATGCTATTCGAATGTAGCTGACAACCTTTTTTATGTGGGGAAAAAATGCTAATATTTGCCTCTCAAACACACCAATAACAACAATGTATTGCAATCATGCAAGACAAAAACGCATTCCCTTTGCGATAGAGATTTAATAATAATAATAATAATAAATTTTATTTATAGGGGCCTTTCAAAGCACCCAATGTCACTTTACAAAACGGAAGGAAATAACAATGGGACAATAATATCATAAAAAACAATAATACAGTACATCAAATCAGCAAGGTTTTCAAATGAATTAAGAAAACTGCGCCATCCAGATGAGCAGTGGTCATGTTGAGTATGCCAGTTTAAAGATATGTGTTTTTAATCGAGTTTTAAAAATAAAAAAGAGTCAATATAATTTAGTAGCGAATATATGCGTATAGCAAAGATATTGAAATAAGTTTAACTATAGTAGAATATACTATACAGTGTACTACTATCCTAATAGTAATAATAACTCGAATTAAAAATTATCTGCTTATAAGCTAGTCTGTGTCCTCACTCCTCACGGCCCGCTAGCTGTCCATTCTGTGTGCTCTGAAGAAATCTTTCTACACTCTGCAAATGGAGAAAACAAAGTGATGCAGACCATACTGCACAATCAACTACCGGTATCTAGCCTTGACAATGGGCGTCCAATGTGTGGGGCATATGGAAAGGTGTTTGAGCATTTATCCCATATCCTAGATATCAGGCGTCCGTTATCTCCACTTTTCAGAAACTAGTTAACTGGTGGCCTAAAATTCTCTGCACTTGTTAACTATGAAAGCCTAAATGCTCAATAGTTAACAAATTAAGTTAATATAATGCTTACTAGTTACTTATTAAAGCGTTTTTAACCGTACTAGTTAAATAGTGAGGCATACAATCTTGACTAGTTTAGCTAGTGAAAGCCAAAATGCCCACTGTTCACATTTCACATTAGTTAAAGCCTTATGACCTACTAGTTAAGTGAGGTCCATAATGTTCACTAGTTACACAACATACTCACTAGTCACACTAATTATGTGCAACTGCATCCTAAAATGTGTTTTTTGAGCTGTAAATGAAGTAATAGGATTGATCTATGATGAGAAATCAATGCTGGTGTTAATATTGACAACAATTCCTGTTTTGCTGCAAAAAATAACAAACACTTATGTAAACTTGCTCAGGGACTTCAGATGGAAATTAGCTTTAAAGATAAATCTGGTAACAGGCATTCTTCTCTCTTGAGGTTAATGTATGTTGTACACTGGACAAGATAATAAAAGTTTTATTTTATCGATACTGGTATTTAGAAAATGGATACAGTATCACAAACTGAAATATTGCGATACTCAGGTGTATTGATATTTTCTTACACCCCTACCATTAAATGCAGCAAACGTCTGAAAGTAGTTAAAGAAAGTTTTGAACATTTTCTAGGAAGCGTATCGTTCAGTGAAAAAATGAATTTAATGTTCAGTCCATTGTGTTTTTGTTTTGAATAATATAAATAGCAACAATCTTTTTAAAACATCACTTAACCTTTTAATCCATATTATGGGTGTGTATGTCTTACATTGTCAAACTTTTTGCCAGGTGATTCATAGACAATGCAAGTAATGAGCAATGCTCATTACCACATCTGCACCTGAGGCTCTGTTGCATCTTCAACCTCATCATTATGGAGTCTGAGCCCCAGTCTAGCCCTGTTTCCCCTGACACGTCAAGCATGGTCTACTTCCCGTGGGATGTTCGTATCCAATACATCAGCCTGGGTTTTTCATTTTACACTGCTATATTCCTCTTCTCCCATCTACTGTCAACAGTCCTCTGTCAAACATACTGCACTTTATTAACCAAGGAGAAGGTCTTTTGGAACCTGGCAGCCACCCGCGCTGTCTTTGGCATCCAGAGCACGATAGCTGGTCTCCGAGCACTGACTGGGGACTCTGCAGTGTCCAGAGACAGAATCCGTGGTCAGGAGGACTGGTCCTGCTTCAACATCCTCACAGCCACTGGCTTCTTTGTGTTTGAGAATGTAGCCCTGCACTCCTCCAATGTGGTGTTTGGGTCCTTTGACCTGCCCCTGGCCACGCACCATTTCTTTGCTCTGGCGGGGTATGTGTCGGCAGTAGTGTGGGACTCCCTGGGTCACTATCTTCCCATGGTGACTCTGCTGCTGGAGATGAGCACACCTTTTACCTGCATATCCTGGATGTTACTGAAGGTAGGAGCTGTTGTGTGTGTGTGTGTGTGTGTGTGTGTGTGTGTGTGTGTGTGTTATATATGCTTGCTGACCTCATGCTTCTGTATTTGACTCTGTGCATGGGTTCACTGTTCTCCTCCTGGTGCTTATCGGTTTATGAAAAAGGAAGCACCACAAAAAGAAAAATGTTCTCTGTTCCTCCTGCTTATAAATATAGGCATGTAAAGTTCAAGTTTACTTGTAAAAACATGTAATAACATTGCATATACAATGTGTGGTGTTAATTGTCATTAACACCACAAATTGTACCACAAACGTAATCCTTTGCTTTAGATTTTTATCAGGGTAGGCGGCATCAAAATAAAGCTAAAATAAAAGCATGGAGGGGGGCGGGTAGTGGTTTAAAAAAAAAGGAAATTGACTTTAATACAGGCTGATGCACAGTGGCTTATTCTACAAATGGAGTTCCACCTACTAAGATTTAAGTTGAGGTTATCAGGGAAAGTCAGGGTTGACCAACTCTGCCTGCCTACATTGGTGTTAAACGGTACTACGACTCTGATGAAGATGTTGGTTTGTTGAGTCAGTGTTAACTTCGTTTGAGTTTGTGCACATTCACGTAAAAGGGGCACGGTCTGTAACACAAGTGTAGTGTGTGAACCTACGAGTTTTGGTTATTTTTCATAATTCATATTTCATAATTATATGGAATAAAGGGGGCACCACTACGTTTATGAGTCTATTTAAACTCC
>JAODTR010005987.1:0-11046 GCA_025399935.1 Amblyopsis rosae
TATATATACATATACACATATATACATATATATATATGCATGTATGTGTGTGTGTGTATATATGTGTGTGTATATATGTATATGTGTATATATACGTATATATATATACATATATGTATATACACACACATATATATATATATATACACACACATATACATATACATATATATACATATATATATATACTGTTCTTTTAGGGGTCCTACCTCACAGTGTTCTCTGTACAGGTTCTGGAACGTCTTGATGTCTCCCAGAAGAATCCCATCGGGAAGGCTTCGACCTTGCAGGTTTACTTCCTGGAAATCAGGGAGAAGTCGAGAAGCCTCTACGCACACGCACGCACGCACATGCACGGACACACGCGCACACACACATTTAATACATTAGAATCTACAATCTTATGTAAAAGATTTTACAACCAGTAGCGAATATAATGTCATATAATGCGACATATCCTTTAATCATTCTAAACTGTCTGTAAAACCCAAAAACCTTTTAGAGTTACAGTGTATCCACCTTGGTAACTCCACTAGTGACCTCTCCATCTCATAGCACTCACCACATCTTAAGTTTCTTTGTCTGAATTCCCTTTTATCTGCTTTTGGTTCTCTTATTTAAAAAAAAAGAAATAATAATAATAATAATAATAATAATAATATTATATCTTTTTTTTCTTAATATTTTTTCTTTCTTTCTTTTCTTTTTTTTCTGCTCTTTTGGATGAAGCACTGTATTACTTTATTACTTAGTTTATTACTTGGGCCATATGCAATTATTGCTAGACAATTTCACGATATTTGACACGGTAGTGGCCATGATGACCAGATGCCGTAACTATTCTAATAGAACGTTGTTTGCTTGTAACACTGCAGGTGTTCCAGCCTGTCAAACTCCTGACTAATGTCCAGATGCTGTAAATGTAAATACTGCAGGTGTTGTCGTGTCATAATGTGATGGTACCAAATACCACGTTTCTCACCCAGGAACTGTTGATACTGTTGCACCTGGGCCGAGATATCACAGGCGCCCTGCTGTTGACCCCCCGAAGTCCCGTTGATCAGCCCCTCTGTCTTGTGCACAGGCTTCATCCTATTGGACGGGGGGAGCCGTCACTCAAGGAGGGGGGAGGCGACGACCGTGGAAGTGCGGGTGATATGAAAAGACGAGGGTGCGATACGCACCTGTGCTTCTGGGAGAACGGCTGCTGTCTCATGGCCAGGTGTGGCTGCTCGTCCATCAGCTTGAGCAGAGGGGAGCCTGACTTGATCCTCAGGCCATAGTAGTGGTACTTGGAGTTCCCTCTGACGCACACGAGCGCACAAACACACGTAGTCAGTAGTATGTTCAATTCAGGTTCTCGCTGAGCAATGGCGAGTAACAGTAACAACGCAATGATTGTTCTTGGAGAGTTACACGGTCCAAAAACATTCATTAGAAAATACATATAGCTACAACTGAGAAAGTGTCATTTATAAACGTATGAGAACAGCGCAACGCCATACAGTTAAAGTGGCTCTACTTGACAAACGTTCACAGAAGACAAAGTGACTGAACAACACAGTGTGCACCTGGTTCCCAGCCTGCGGGTACGCAGCCCCATGAAGACAGATCTGATGAGCTTGCCGAAGGAGGCAGCGTTGACGGGCTCCAGCTTGTGCTCCTGGCAGTGCAGCAGGTAGTGGCAGTAGAGGGTGCAGCGTGGCAGGCTCACCCCCTCGGCACCCTCGTAGTTGTCACACAACCACTGCACCTGGGTGGGGGTGGGGTTGCACGATGTTGACTAAATGCGATACTGCGGCATTGAACGTGAACACTGCCAAATCGATATTCATTGAGATATTTTAAACATTAGTAAAAACACAACAACGTTATGGGAAAAGGCGTTACAATACATTTGTGACATTAAAACACGTTTTCTTAACCCCCATTTTCCACTGGGCGCGCCTCTGTCGCGTTCCGGCTCCGTCACGGAGCTCTTTTCAATGCAACTTGAACCACAAAAGCGGCCCGGAAGCTTCCCAGAAACGGCTCTCCGTTCAGCTCCGCTGAAAATAGGCGGCAGTTTTGATGGGAGACGCTCCTGGGACGCTTCTGAAAGCGACCCGCTGCCAAGCAGACAGAACTCATCATTTCGGTTTGTTGCTATGGAAAGTCAGCGTAAACACAACAAGACGCTCCTGCCCGCCGGGGCAGGATGCAGTGCAGATGACAAAACGCTGACGCTGAGCTAGAGTCTGACTTCAAAAGTACGTACATAGAGCAGTTGGAGACATCTTGCTCCGGATGCTTACTTACAAATAAGCCAACAGCATCAGATCTGGCTAGGAGTCAAACTCCCAGACCACTGGCTTAACGTGGCCCATTACTCTTCAAGATGCTAACATGCTAAAATACATTACCCAGCATAATCACCGTGTTATGCTACGCTAGGATGAGAGTTCGCCGCACGCCGCTACTGTCTACTCACCGTGACGGGCGGAGCGCGGGGGGTGGGGCTGGAGTAACTCTGCCCTCCCCCTCCCCCAAGAGCATAGCCCCCCTGGAGGATGTAGCCGCCGCCGCCAGCTCCTCCGTTGTTGGCTCCCCCTGGCGCCACGGAAACAGAGACGGAATGCGAGGCCCCGGAGCCGCCGAGGTCGGGGTCCGAGGCGGGCGCGTCCTCATAGTAGGCGGAGGCGGAAGCCGAGGGCGTCTGGGAGTAGAGCGGGGAGTCGGAGTAAGGGTAGCTGCTGGGACGGCTGGTGGAGGAAACAGCACGCGCTTAAACTGGAACGGCCTGGAGTCAAACGTATTGAGTAACCACCTGGTGTGACAGGCCCGTTAGCCCCCATTCTCTACTCACATGGCGGATGTGGAGAAGCTGGGGTCACCTGTTCCATCTACAAACTGCACCTGACCGGAATACACATGATCCAGCTAGAACGAGCATAAAGAAAGACTTTTTATCCGCCCAGACTACATTCCTGCACACGCACGGCACACAGAGTCACACACACACAGACAGTCAACGCTTAACCTTTTTTGTAAATCTATCTTAATGTGTATTTGCACTCTAAAATGTGTGTGTTGTTGAGTGGAGATATTGAGGGTCATTGTATTTGTACTTGGACATGTAGACATGCAAACATATAGCGGCGGAGAGGGTGTCGTTTTCCTTTAAGTGAATAGATGTGTGTTTGTCTCACCTCCTCGTTTAAATGCACAGGCTGTATGTTGTTGAGGTGAGCTGTAGAATGCTGATGGGAATTCCTCTTGGCTATCTGGGCCACGGCCTGCAACACCGACCTCTGCTGGTGAAAATAATCCACATTAGCAACCGCTTTTCTGACTCTTCAACGCTCAACCAGTTTTGCACTTTTGAAGAAGTCATGACAAGTGGGCGTGACCGATTGTAAGCGGTGGGAGCAAATGACGGCTTGCGGTTGGTATGAAGAGGAACAAACCAGAGCATTCCTTTTTTAACCAAATTATGTACAATCTATTATAATGTGCATTTCCGCATGAATTCCTTTTGCCCATGTCAAGTGAGACAGATTGTCTGAGTTGAACACCACCGTGTGTTCACACATTGTAATAAAACGACCAGTATCGTTGTATTACAGAAGAAAAATACTAAATAGACGACAACTCTCAACTCAAGTGTTTTATTGTTACGGGATTTCTATTTTTAATCCACTACCACCTCAATTACAAAGGATTTACTTTGACATTAACACTTTGTATATTTATATATATATATACTGTATATTTATACTGTATACATGTCCACATGACTTACCTGTGGAGTGGTCTGCACCTGTTGGACCACCTGAGTGGGAGCACCAGCTGAAGGAGAGCTAGAGTCTGACAGACTGTCATTAGAGTGGATAGAGCCCTCTGTGGATGGAGGGTGAGACAGGGAGAACAAGATAATGCACCACGTTTCACGCACAGGGAAATGAAGCGCATACGGTCAGAAATGCCCACAAGCTCTCTGTACTCACGATACGTTGCATCCGAACTGTAATAACAGCCGCTATAGAACATGTTGAGCTGACACTATGGAGCCTGCTAACCAAGAACCTCGTCTGCCTCTCTTAACATTCCCCTCTGTCCTTATATCCTGTGAGCAGGTGAAGGCCTTGGGACACTAATCTGCCAGATGGATGCAGTGATCCCTCCATCATATAAACACGCAGGTCAGATGAGGGGGAAGTGAGCGATAAGAAGACAGAGGGGCAGGATGAAGCGGGATGAATGACAGGGAAATTAGAGGAGGCAGGGAGACATGCACCCACCCCCCCCCCCCCCCCCTCCCCCCCTCCCCATCACTTCAGGTGAGGAACATGTCATCTCTAATATTATCTCCTCTCTGGTAACCATGCTCAAATTTTCCCGTGCCTAGTTTAACGTTAGCCATACTACTTTAGGTAAAACGGGTAAGTGGTGGTTATATTGACAAGTAATTATGATGAAGTCCTGTCATGTGATTTTGTTTTTAAAGTTTATTAAAAACATGTAGATAAATGTCAAGAAATTTTACTGCCAGATAAATATATCACAGAGCCTCTTACCTGCTAATAGATAAAGCATTCATGTCCAGAGCCGCATGCATATTTAACAATTAAATTCACTGGATTAAGCAGAAATTAGTATCGTAAATAGATTGTTATTGTATGGATAAGCCATTCATGGGTGTATTTCCAAACTTAATTTAAAATGTTTAAGTTTATATATATATATATATATATATATATATATATCCCTATTTTAGAGTTAGTAAAATCAAATGTAGTGAGTGTCGTAGTACAGTATATTTAACGATACCTCCTATCTGTGTAAACCTGCTATCCCTTTCTGTCTCTCTTGCTCACTAGGTGAGAGAGCAGTGTTACTTGATCTTCAGTGGCAAAAAAAATCTACTAATAGACAGCCCTAAAATAAATACAGACCTCAGAGTAGGAGGCAATCCACTTTGTTGTGCTACAATTTGACAAAACTTGTCAAGAAAATATTTGCTAATTACAATTAACGTTCTACCATTAGAGAATACCATTTTAGGCAGTTGAGGAACTGATGACAGATCATGCATTTTCAAACATCTGTTACATAAGGTCTTTATTTCATAACAGTTTTCTTTACTGAAAAAGGGCACGTTTTGAAAGAACTGCACAGATATGCATCAGGTACGAACACCATCTGCTGTTACCATAGCAAATGTCTTACCTTGCTCATATGATATTAAACTCATTTCACTTACAATTCCTTATGACAAAAATAGCCAGAAAAAGCAAATCTACTTCCAATCACTGCAGAGGTCAGTCATAATTTCTGCCATATAGAAGACTGCAGCCTAGCAACGGTTTCCATCAGATGTTTTTTATTGCCAACAACCACAGTGAAAATGACCTAAGTGCAGCTTCCATTTTACCTTTCAGTATATGGCTTGCTTCAATAAACCTGTGTTTCTTGAATGTATAAGGTAGCCTAATAATTGAATCATTCCTCAAGTAGCCCTAGATATGGCACATCGTACCTAAACACTAAAAAGCCATCTAGCAACCATTTTAAATGCCATTCCTATTCTTGAAATTCTGGAAACCTGAAACTTCAACACCTGGTGTGTTGGTGTGTTGTTACCAAGTGTGTGTTATAGGCATATGTGTGTGTTATGACCTGTGCACTACTACACACACCTGGCGAACACCTAACCAAGTGTGTTATGAACTGTACACTACTACACACACCTGGTGAACACCTAACCAAGTGTGTTATGAACTGTGCACTACTACACACACCTGGTGAACACCTAACCAAGTGTGTTATGACTTGTGCACTACTACACACACCTGGTGAACACCTAACCAAATGTGTTATGACTTGTGCACTACTACACACACCCGGTGAACACCTAACCAAGTGTGTTATGACTTGTGCACTACTACACACACCCGGTGAACACCTAACCAAGTGTGTGTTATGACTTGTGCACTACTGCAATACATCACTGTAGTGCAGAGCTCTCTTACCACAGGCAAAAATAGTAGCCATGTGTGAAATGACACAATGTTGGCACTATGAGTGCAGGATAAATATATAAATATATAAATATATACACACACACACATGTACATTGTGTAGCCTATATTGTATACAGGCTACACCTCAAAAGCTCACCTGTAACAGTCACAATGATGTATTGCGGTGAGCTGCACTGACCGCTGCCATTCTGGATTTCCGTGGCGATATACTGCTGTGTAGGGGTGGTCAGACCTTGTGGCTTCTGGCTCTGAGGGGCTCGGGACCGATGGGGACCCTGTACCATTTTTGAGGCCGCGGTTGATTGGCTGACTGATGCAATGGCTCCAGAGGTCGGCGGCATCTCAGAGAGGAAGTGTGCAGGCTTTAAAGCAGAGGGCGTGGTGGCAGTGGGTGTTGCTATGGTTACTGTGTTGGCCTGGTGAGGCTGAAGGTCCTCTGAGTATCTGGAAGTTGCCATGGCAACCGAAGCTTGGATACGGTTCTCTGGTACAGGAATAGGATATACATCTCAAAAATATGAAAGATGAAAATCAAACATTTAAACATCATTTAGTCATGCTTTCTCAAACTTTAACTCCTCATCAAAGGTTACGACGTGGATGTGGGCATTTGTGCGTGTTTGTGTCAGGGACTTAAACCAGAGAAGGAAGTCTTCTTTGTCTAAACTGCCTACACACGAGAACCTTTCCAGTTTGAGACCCTTGTGGAAAAATGCAGTGCAAAGCCAAATATTTCTTAGAACTGCACAACTTAACACTAACAGCATATCCTAAATTCCACACGTTCTACATTATGTTAACCAAACCTACAAATATATGAATACGTTTAACAGACTTGATTAATATAAAAACTGATTTCATGGCATAAGCGTAGACTCCAGGGGTTATGCAAGGGATGTGTCCTCCTCAATAAAAACATGAAAGACGCACTAGGGATGCCCAGTGGTCATATAATAGGTTATGTCCAAAATGTTGCCAAAATATGTAGTAAACTATTATTGTTTTAAGTCAGATATTTAAGCTTATATCATCCCAAAACACAGATGTTTTGAATATGCAGAAGGTTTTGAACATGAACTATTGAAGTCCAGGGGTTAATACATTCATTAAAATTAATTAATTGACATGAATATGTCATGTGCATATTTACTGCCCCCAAAGAAAAGAGTACAGAAGAGTAGCGATGTCAGGCCTATGTTGAAAAATATTAAATAGGCCTATGCCTACTAGAGAAAATTAGAATTACATAGTTTAATAACCCTTACTGCAAAAGTCTTCATAAATGTTGAATTGCGCCACTGCCAGGGTTCCTGTATTTAATGGTTTCCTTTAATAAAAATAAATGTTTACCATACGTCCATGCTTCACGTTCAAATCTAGGTACATAAAAAATCACCAGAATACATAAAACAAAGTTTGATTCTCAAAATGTTCTTGGGGAGGACCCCCGCAATGTTCAGACGAAATCTACTACCCCCATGTTTCGTGGAATCGCTGTCAGTCAGGATTTAACTCCATCCCACAATCAGAAACGCTCTTGCGTAAACGCCACAGCCTGAAAGACAATCGAATATCCTGGCAGGCACTACGACTTCAATGTCAGACCAAAAACTTTTCTCAAAGTCACACAGGAACACCACCGCATTACAACATCATAATACTATATTTTAATCCCCGTAGTTAGATGACTCGATCGCGTACATTTCAGAAGCGGGATGCAGTTATTTAATAGCCAGCAACGTGAGATATATTACATTAAGTACCGTACTGTAACTAATGACGAGTTGAGAAATCGAGGGTAAAAGTGATAGCTTCTAGCTAACAGTAACCTAGCAAGTTAGACAGCGACCTAACTATCTGGCATGCCACTACGGTACCGAGGCGACAGAGCACGCCTCTTCTGTAACAGTGTCGCGGTTGCAAAATACGGAAAAACATTTATTAACGAGGGAGGGAAAGTAAAGTATGTGAATGCACGATCGCCATTTTGTGCTCCTATCAAAGATTTGACATCGCCATAACAACCATGTGCGTTTTGCAGCAGATAGCAACCACTTTATAGTACAGTACCGTACGGTACTCGGTGCCACGCTGAAGACCAAATTCTCGCTGACGACTACTGTATACAACACATAACGCGCAATCGATTTTAATAGTAGTCATATATAATACTTAAAATATGTTACTTTTCACCTACGATTGATCGCAGTGCTGTCCCTTCTTTTATCGTCAAAGTTTTTTCTTTTCTATTTAGGTTGTTGTTGTTGATTCTTGTTGCTTGGTTCTTGTCGCCAGGACTACCGTGACTATGGCGCCTTGTCTTCACCGGGGCAACTGTTGCTACCCACCCGTTCTCACACTGCCCTCCTCCTAATGCTGATTGGATATATTGGGAGGAGGTCGCAGTTTATTAAAATACTCGCTCATTGATTCGTCCTCTAATTCTGTCATTTTCACCAGCAATAACCACAACATCAAACCTCAACCTCCATAAAATATCTGTGGCTTTATTCTTAACAGAGAAGTATCAATAGTTTGTTGTTCCTAGCATGTTATGTTCAACTGATGTTTATTGTTGGTGTTCATTAGGCATATAAGCATTATAGTAGACTATTCTAAATAATAGCCTATTACTTAGAATAGTCCTATAATACTATAATGGTATATATTGTATAAACTTTAAACAAATAAGATCACATTTCAGTATGTGGTTAATACTATCACAAGCAGGGCATTTATCTTTCATAGGCTAGTGTTCTGGGAGTGACATCTGCAATCAATATGTGTTTGTATGAGTTCTGTAACATCCCAATTAATAAAGAAGTGAACACATAGCAATCCCAATCCAATGCCAAGATGACCAGATACCAAAAACAGTGGTTGCGAAGGTGACACTTTTAGATCTACCCGACTTACGTGAGGACATGAAAGGCCAATAAAAAGGTCATATGTGATTAGATTACCAAGACCTCCTCTGACATCATCGCCATCGACGAACACATTTTATCACAGATGTTCTATTTCTCCGGGTATTGTTGCCCCTAAAGGTCTCCAGTCTTATCTTGCTTTGTGTGGGGAGGAGTAGCATTCTCTGGGATGCTGAGGTACTGTATATAAGATGGGGACCGTCTAGAGGGGAGCACAAAGACCACCAGAAAGCCAGGCTCGTGCACATTATCTTTCAATGATCAATTCTCACCTCACAGACACTGTTTCTTGTTTCTTCTAAACATGTGGAAGGCAACGATGTTGGCGTTTTGTCTTTTGGCGGCATTGGTAGGCAGGGCACAGTCCAATGAAGGCAACCCTTCCTTCTATGGGGTCAAGCTTTGCGGAAGAGAGTTCATACGGGCTGTCATCTTTACTTGTGGAGGCTCTCGCTGGAAGAGAAGTGTGGGAGACTTAGGTGAGACTGACTGTATTCATTTCTGAGTACAATATACTGTATGAATCCATATACTACTGTATGCATAATGTTATTAGGCTACTTAATAACTCATTCAGTTAGAAAAATGGCTACAAAAAGTGTTTGTAGCTATTGATTATAATATGTAGCAATTGTATATATTATTATTTTGTCAGGCATCATTGGAGATTATGCCTTTGACCCATGGAATACAAACACCATCACTCAACTCGACAGTGAGCAGAATCCTTCAGAAGCCCAAGTCTGGACAGGAGAACCAGTAAATGCAGCATCTATCGCTGGATTCAGCCGCATATCCCGCTCCCCTATATCAGAAGAGGTGCTGGAAGCTCTCCGGAGCACAGATAGGAAAGGACGGGATGTGGTGGTGGGACTGTCCAATGCTTGCTGCAAGTGGGGCTGTAGCAAGAGTGAGATCAGCTCGCTCTGCTGAACCCAACCTTCAATTGTTGCCTCCCATCATCTCAAATGTCATTCCCCTTAATCCCCGTCTGTTATTCAACTGTTGCTTTCCTCTTCCATACGCTAAATCCCATCATCCGTGTGTGTTATGTTCTTGTCCTAAACCAGTGTCCTCATAATAATAATAATAATAGAGATGGCAATTTCACAAACCATATTTCTGTTTATTAAAGCTGTGTGAAATTAGTACATTAGTCTCTTGCCTATTTGTATTTACTGTACCTTCATATACTGTATGTATCAGACAAATATTTATCTGAATATGATTGTATGAATATGAAAAACTATTGCACTTTATATGTTTGACTATGTGGTAATAGGTATAATGACATTATGCTGCATTTGCTCTATTTAGAATATTGTTTGCTTATAATTGCTGGTATATGACCTGTCCAATTACTGACAAGTGTACTGCATGTAAGTCGCTTTGGATAAAAGCGTCTGCCAAATGCCGTAAATGTAAATGTAAATGATGTCAACTTCACAGTGGAGTTTGGTAGCTTTTATGTGCATGTGCACACTAATCGCCATAGAAGTTGGGAACGTATTTGTTCAAATTCATCTGTGTATTTGGGATTGACTTGATTTGTCCATAAAGGTATAGTCAGTCATTCTGGAGAAAGCTTCCCTCAGAATCTCCACGCCACACATTGGAAGCACATTGTGAATGCTATGTTTTTATTATGAGGCACGTCTGCAACACTGTTTATGTTCCCTTATAGAACCACTGTATAGTAAAAAAGTATTGTTTCAGCGCAAACACAGAATAGGCAGCCATAGCAAACTGGGTATATTCTCTGAATTTCACAAAAAGTGCATTAGCAGACTATACCTTTAACCTCTCAATATCTGAAATGGAAAGTTGAGATTCAGATCACTATTTTAGTACTGACATATTTGCCCTGAATTAACATACTCAGTTTCTCCTAAATGTGGGGGTATGCAACCTTACTTTTGTATTGTTTTGTCTCCAGTTACTTCAAAGTGAAAGCAGGTTGTATGATATAACATGGCCTATGATTATTTCACTGCATAATCAAGCGCAAATTTACAGAGACCACCTCTCCGGGAACCATCACCTTATCGTGGTGGAGAGGTTTGTGTGTCCCTATGATCCTGAGAGCTGTGTTGTCT
>JAODTR010005988.1:0-11045 GCA_025399935.1 Amblyopsis rosae
CCCCTGCTGGAGCTGCTGCCCCCGCGACCCGACTCTGGATAAGCGGATGAAGATGGATGGATGGATGGATGGATTATTGAAAAGTGTGATTAAAAAACTGGATTAATCCTGTAGAGTACTGTAACTTCCCTTGACTGCCTCCATTGCAAGCAATTGCAATAACATTTGTTTGTATTGGCAGCAGCATCACTGCTTGTCGAGAGAGAAATGAACATGTGACAGAATGTAGTTTCTGTCAATAAGGACTATTGTCAAAATGTCAGCCTGACAATAGCCCCTTAGAGCCACAGCTCAAATAAACAGTCAGAATTAGTTGGTAGTGTCAGAACTAATAGATTATATGTATATAGATTTTAAAATGTGTTTTCCCTGCAGTTTATTCTCACCTCTGAAATGTCCTTGATATAATCAATTCCATTACTAGTTTCAACATTGAGATATAAGTGAGATGAGCATCACTTGATATTTCTGTTGTGATAGGGTATGTTTGTTATGCTACAAAATCTAATTTGCTGTGACAAGTGTCTACTGCAGACAATGAGATTCATGCAGGTCACATTAAACAAATTTGCCATCACGCGCTGAGGAATGTTTAACCTTGTAACTATATATTAGTTTATTTGTAATTGGACTTGCCTACAGCTAAACTTACATACTACACAAACATGTGACTAGTGACATTCTGACGAAGAATGTCACTAGTCTTTGTCCATGTGAGCCGTGTCTGTTGGCAGAACCCCTTCTGGACTCAAGCCTGTTTAACAGCAATCCTACATAATTTTTCAATTGCATTTGAACTCTGTATCAACACTGTTATGAAATTATGACTAACTTTTTCATCTGAGTAGGCTGCACTGATGGATTTAACTCAAACCAATTGCATGTCATTATCACCTACTCTTTGTTTCACAACTGAATTTCTGTGGTAATGATAATGAAGAACACCCTTTTTGCCTAATCTGCCTAAAGGCGTAGTTTCTCAATCTGTTTACAAAAGGTGTTAAACGTGAAATAGAAACAGGTCTAAACACACAAACCTAATCCCATACATCATAGAATTGCACATAAAAATGTTTTGGAACATTTGTAACAAAGTAAGAAATGTATCTTTATTTGCCACAATAGTATTATACAGTATTGCTCTCCAATAAGATATGAGAATGAGATATTTAAAATAATATGGACAAAAACATTGCTTTTTCAGTCATGATATTGACAAATAGTTGAAATGGCACCATTGCATGGGAGGGAATTTAAGTAGATGGTAGCAGCAATATGGCAGGACAATATTTACAGTTAATAAATATTTATAGGTGTTTTTTATGTCCAGGTTTTAGTTTGACAGGTGCTCAGCACTCTACAGGCTTGCTTACGGTGGGGACAAAGACTTTCATTATATTCAGAGGAAGCTGAATTTCATTTATCCACAATCACAGCCTCAAACCAATGTCCAATTTCCAGCAAACTTTGTAAATGCACTGTACAAAAAGTAATTCTGACATTTGTTTCAGCATGCTGCATTTATCATGATTAGACAAATATTGTTATATGAAATATGTGGAATTTAACAAACACCTGATATATTAAAAAAAAGCACTTGACTTTGATTTATCAAAGTACTAGGACCACTTATTCCCCTTTTTTTCATGCAGTCATCTATACATAATTAACCAAGAGGACAAACTACAAACTGTTCAGGAAATGTGTACAAAAACGCCAGCAGTTGCATATTTAGACCTGCATAACGCATTGAAATACAGTGTCCCAGCTCTTCCATAGCCAATGCTTTACACAGTGACTGCCTCTGCAGTAGCTTACGCATGGTGCTAATGTGTTTTCTCCACGGGTTCAATCAGTGCTGCCGTAGTGGTTCCCGTTCAAAGGGTTGTCCTGTAAACTGGTGTGAGCGGCATCCTGCTCCTCCTCCATCACCACTGGTTCAACTGGCTGCTTGAAAAAGTCCGACACATAGAACACCTGTGGGGCAACGAAGCATTGCAGAATGAGAATAATGAAAGATAATGAGAGCTGAAATACACCACAATATAATATATGAGACGACAACAGCTTAGGTTATCTCCTAATACATTCATTAATAGTTTTAAGGTCGAGTCTGGGCTACTGGAGAAAGCTTGTTGATATTTTAACTCGATACCACCACAAACAAACACATTGCCAAGGCCAATACATTGTTGTGTGGTGCGGGCGGCACCACACTTTGCGTTGCCATTTACAGAGCCTGAGCTGTGTAGAAACATCCGATTATTCTGTTTCAGCACAGAGCGGGCAGCTAGCGTAAAAGTGTATTAGCTTTGCAATCGCTGGCTCCGCTGTCAACAGCTAATACAGTAAACACCAAACTCACCGTAAGAACAGCCACAACCGCCCCCTGCAGGAGGCCAGTGAGAACATCGCTCCAGTGGTGTTTATAGTCAGACACCCGAGACATTCCCACATACAGAGATGTGGCGATTAGGAAGAACTGGATGGTGGGGCGCAGTAGCCTCGCCCATTCTGCCGTCGTCAGTCTAGCCTGGATATAAAGCTGCAGTAGACAAGAACAGATGCAACAGGCTAAGAAGCTACAATAAACAAGATAGCCAACAGACACGGTTCAGTGATCCTTTCATTAGAAATATAACCCCAACCTCAAAAACAGAAAATGGTTAATGGTACAGTGTTGTACAACTGTCCCTGAATGACATTAAAAGGAATGTATCCTTATTGTAGAGGAATAAAGCACATGCATTTGAATTAAAATACAACCATCTTAGTATTTTTTACACTTTAATGACATTTGCTATATATTTATTAATGATATATCTGCAATAAACTGCCATTTCGAACAAATGGGAAAATATCTTAAACTCCAATTGTATAAACTATTTTGTGATGAAGTTGCAAAGGGCTTGTTTAGTTTATCATGCTTCTTGCCTGTAGATAGGGTTTTAACATAAACTATGGTCTATTACGATAACATTATTTTGTAAGCCATGGTAAGTGAATCTTAGGCCCACAAAGTGTTAACAAAAATCAGAAGCAAAACTGAGAATTCCTGACTACCAACTAACACTGTGACATAACAATAGTTTAAGACATGTTAAAAGGGGAAACATGTACTTACTACAAGAAACAGCATGCAATACATAGAGAAGGATGAATGCCCAGAGTAGAAGGACACTCTAAAAAGAGACAAGCAGAAAATAGAAGTTAAGATCTTGAACATATACATAGACATTTTTCTCTCAATTACTCTAGCTTGGTTACCATGCCACGTTGACATTGGGAAATAAATATTCCTTTGGAATAAAGCGTTTTCTTCTTCCAAACTCCACTGGGCGCCTCTATTTTAAACAGAGGTTTGCATTCCCTGTTCAAATTTATTTCACACCGCTATATGCATGATAGGTACATGTCTCAATTTGTAATGAGTAATCCACCAGTATAATGCAAATACATTTCCCCCCATTGTGCATTTTTATGTGTATTTTGCTACTGTAGCATTGGCAATTTCCATCTAGATGGATAATGGTTTTATGTTCATCTATATGCAGTATATATGAGACTTTGACCAGTATCACAGACAATGCTATAAAATTGACAGTTGATTTGGTTAAATTAATACAAGGTGGAGGTGGCCTATTTTTCCCCATTGACACACACAAGGCATAATAAAGAGTAAAGTCTACCTCTGGCTTGAGGTTAGGGCTTTGCAATTAATCACATTTTAATTGTGATTTAAATGTTGGCTCCTAACAATCACAAAAACAATATATATCATACATATCTTGTGTATTCGTTTTGCAAGTAAAGTCTTATTTTGTCTTGTGTTCTGAATGAAAAGAACATGCTCACTTTCGCGTTTCGCAGGATAAAAGTGAAAGATTGTGAAAAGTATTAAAGGACATTTCACATTTGAAGATGATTTCACTGTTCATTTGTTTCAATGTTTTTTAGGTGCATTAAATGCAACACCTTCCAGTCAATGGCTAATCGTGGTAAATAATCGTCATTTTTATTGACCAAAATAATCATGATTATAATTTTTTCCATAATCGAGCAGCCCTAAAAAGCTATACAGTCAGTGGTTTACCAAAGGTTCGGCGCAACTTTAAATACATTTGGCATATTCAGTTGAATTAATTTAATTTCAGATAAGAGACTCTATATGTCTATATTTAAAGTAGCCCTCTTTAGAAGTGACATTTATTAAGTAACTAGAAAGTAATCAAGCAAGTGAATGCATGTAGAGAGTGCACATCCTTTAAACCAGTGGCACTTACCTAGCCTCATCTACCAGGAATTTATCTCCAGTACAGGTGAAGTTGTCTATGTATCCCCCTGCCTTGCAGTTGATACGCTCCCAGGCTGGCTTGCACACAGCCAGGAAATGAGGCCGTAACCGGCCAATGGAGTACTTAGCTACGTCTGTAAGAGACTGGCTTACAGCAGCTCCGAATATGTAGCTTCCCACAGCTTTGTAGATACAAGGCACATATGGTGTCCTTGAGGAGCGCTTCTTTACATGAGATATGTAGACAGAAAGGCATTCACCACAGATTAGCTGTAAAAAAACAAAAGAGCATAATCCACAATAAATAACACATACAGACAAGACATTTGATGTGAAGATAACAATCTGGGGAAATTTAATTTTTGTTGAATTTATTACGTTTAAATGCACTCATACCGGTATTACCGAAGGGCTGTAATTTGATTATTCAATTAATAATTATAGTTATTACCTTCAGCAGACACAGTAATCAGAAATTGCACTCACAGCTGCATTTCCTGTGCTCTATGCATATTACACCTAAATGTACCACTTGGCCTCAACAAAAGACAGTGCTTAATTTACATGTATTGCCCATTTCAACCACACACAGCAGTTGTCCCAGGTAGACAGACTGGCTGGCAACACATTGCTATTCATTGTATTCCCCATACCCAGCTGTGTCTACAGGTAGGCAGTTTAAGGCTGCACTCTCATTGGACACAACCAAATTAACATTCACCTGTGGGGTGGCACTGATTTTTCCCCTTTTTAATCTTCCCTGTGCTGTCCTGTAACTTACTATAAAGCTCCAGACTTTCCTTTGTTTACTCGGAAATGTTTGGTGGAACATATTACTTGTGAAACCAATATGAGTTTCCCTTGCTGTGCACCATTGTATTATTAAAGCCTGCTTTCCTGATGTATGCTTGTGCACAAGGCAAGGTATTCACTGAGGTTATATGGATACATAAGAGGTTCTTATATCAATAGGAGACATGTGATCACTTGCCACTATGAGTGTGAATGGGATCATGACTCCACCCAGGAGCTGATAGGATATGGTGTCTTCTTTGAGAGGATATCTGATAGATTCATCATTACAGAAGAAACCCCGTTTGAATGGGTTGTGTTGTGGCGTAAGTATGAAAAATGGCAGTCCAACTGTAAAAAAAAAATAAGATATTTAGTCAGAAATGTGTCAATTACAGTTTGATAATTAAGGAGATGCCTTTTTCAAAAGCAACATGCAGGAAGTAATGTTACTGTACAAAATTATGGCACATGTAAGAGTTACCAATGGTTACCGGCAAGCATCTTGCTCAAACATGCTTACAGGTAAAATGGGATTTTTTGGGAATTTAACCCATGAGCTTTTCACTAGTAGACCACCCTAACTACAAGTCTATCCTGTACCAGTCTATACAATGGCACATGCCATGATTCATCTAGCCTCGTGAGACAGTCCTGATCTCGCAAGTTTTAGTTTGACTTCTTTGCCTCAAGAATCTGGAGAGCTTGGAGATTTTTGTGTTTCAGGCCGGTAAGCCTATAGTGTGTGTGCGTGTGGTCATACTGTTAGCTACGGGCTTGGTTTAGGTGGAACCAAGGTGCCTTGAAAACGCAACAGGGGCAAGTCCTACAGCAGTAAATATAGATGATGCAATATAGCACCAGATTTATTAAAACAGAAAAGGCTTTTCTCAATGTGTTTTCACTATTCTCTCATGTAACATGGCTACTGCAAGAGTCGATTTAACAACAGGCGTTGCTGGTTCATAGGTTCGTCCAATCACCTGCCAAGTAATTTTTGAAAGCTCCGTGCCCTTTTAAATTTTAAAACTGTTTCAATGGACGGCTCCCCAGATGGATGTGTCTACATCTGTCATATCAGGTTATGGCTCATCAACACATGAAAGTAAAATAGGCTTGATATATATTTGATATTCAAGAAATTACAAACACATTACCTCTAATCTCTCCAGGCTAAATGTAAAGGCATGGGACACAGTAGACTGGGTATGAATGAAATATTAAGGACTGTAACTGACTGGTTTTCACACATTACTGTTGAGAGTTACATTAAAACAAAATTGGACTTGGCACTGCACATTTGTGTATGCACTGGGCCTACTGTTAGACCATAGGTGATCAAGAAAGTAAGGATGAGTTATTATGCGGCACACATGGAACATCATCTTACTGGAATTAAAGGCATAGGACTATTCTATACTACAGGGTGAATGGACTGCATTCATTTATAACCGAACTGTTGGCAATTATGAAAGAAAAAGAAAGCAAAATGTGAGAGAAAACTTTCCTTCCCCATTTTCTTACATTTCACTTCATTTTTAGCTTCCCAAATGGGCTAGCAAAACATTGTGGTGGTATAATAGATGGTATAGGAAACATGTTTAAATAATTATATTCCTTAGGCTACTGCAAACAGGATGAGTCTGGTAGAACATGGACATTTTCATATATGTTTGCACATGTTTCAATAGGCCCAATTCTTGCAAAAAGCCCTGATTATAATTAACAAGACAGTCACTGTTGATTAGAGGCAGAGCTATTAGTGGGCTAATCGGAGTTTGAGATTATCACACACGATTGTTTAGGCCATTTATGTAAATTAATATTTTGTCTAGGGACCACACTCTGTTGAGAGTGCATCACCACAACTCTCTGTAGACAAAGGGAGTGGCATTAGTCATCAGAAGAAATAACCTGCAGACACAAAGTCTACTTCCAGAAGAGAATATGGAACAAATATATAAATCCTGGGTCTGAATAGAGCTGTTATAACACGACGTGATTTCTGTAACGTTGTATGATTGGTGTTCTACATACAAGTTGCCTTAAAGCATACTACTGTTAACACCAGCGGACTTTGTTCAATACAGTGTGAGTCAAGACAACATACCAAAGGTCAGACATGTAAAGTCGAGAACGAGGAGCGAGATTCTTCCAGTTTCAAACATCTTGCGCCTTCTCCAAATCTTGGGGAAAAAAAATCAAGATTCTCTACTCATCAGACGCTGGCTGTTGTTCGGCGAGATGCGTGATAGCCTTTATATGTAGAACATGTCTTGCCTGCTAGTTGTGCAAATATTTAAAACATAAATGTACTACTACTATGTAAAATAGGGCTAAAGTACCCTAATGTAACTTCATTCGAGGTGCCCGGGCGCCTACAATATAGCCTACTGTTAAAGAAAAAAGTATTTTCTAAGTCATTTATAAAGAAAACTATTTAATTTACACTACAGCTAATCTTAAACTACTATGGAGTTGTATATCCCCTCACCCTTCCAGCTTCGTATAAAACAAATCCATTATAGGCCTACAGCTGGTTTTCCTCGGCCTGTCCGCTACATGGCTATATGCGTACTACGCTACTACCGGTACATACAATTTGGCTTGTGATTGTCATTACAAGGATAGGATGGAGCCGACCTATGATATGCCTGCCCGGCCTCTACGACAGTCGTCGCCCGATGTTGAATTGGCCCCTCCCTCTTCTCCGGGCGTCGTATAACTTCTATCGGTTCATCGCTTTTCCTACAAATACTGTAGTAGATTTTTAGGAAGTAGTAGGCATTTCCCTTTCTATCATAGAACAGTCTCCATATTGCTACATTTGTGTAAACCTAAGTCTGGCTCAGGTCTGGCTACGTAAACAATTGCCATAGGTCAGACCGTCAGAGGTTTTCAAAGTGGGGCCGCCAGTGGGCGCCATGTGAGAAAATTGGAGAAATTGTGACTTTTTTAAATTAAATATTATTATTATTATTATTATTATTATTATTATTATTATTTGGCTGGCGATCTCTACTTTATAAACGTATATATACTGTGTGTACTAAATACAGTATTTTTATTTATTTATAATTTATAAATATTATAGATACGTATTTATTATAAAAGAGAATTCAGAAAAATATACAGCATGTGTTATTTACAATGCCCATATCTAATTGCAAGCCAGAAAAACTATAATTCACTTAGTTATTTAGTTTAATTTAGTTTTCCATCGATGGATGGATGGATGGATGGATGGATGGGAAACTATCATTAATCACAAATTGTCAGTGTTGATCTGGTAACTGTATGCACTCATGTTGTTAAAGCTCAACTGAAACATTGCTTATAAAACTTTACAAAATAAAACAGTACGGTAATGTTGAATCCAATCCAATGGAATTATAAAATATTTTAAATATAAAATTACTCTTTATTGCATCAAATAAAAGTAAGGAAATTGGGTTTTCTAAAACATTTTGCAAAAGGGGGACCCTGGCCAGAAGCTAATGCTATTTGGGGGGACTTGGCGTGGAATTTTTCGGGAACCCCTGCCATAGGTCATTGCTTTGGCAAACCATGCACCTATTAGGCCACAGTAGCCTATGCCATTTCCTTGGGCTTGGCCAATATTAGCTTTTTTGCTTATACTTATGTTAACTTATGTATGAGGATTATTAATAGGACATAATACTTTCAAATAACACGTCCACACATGCATTATGCACATGCAGGTAAAAAGATAATCAGTGATATAGGCCTAAGGAACGTCCTTTCTTACATCATGTGTATAGCCTACCTATTAAATCGTATTTGTTTCACAATGATCAGCAGGCTATAGGCCTTTACTTTTCTAGCCATTACTGCTTAGTTTCAACCAGAGAGAAAAGTAAAATCACTGATATGATTTTATCAATGATAAAAGCATTTCACAAAATACTGAAAAATACCAAATGTAAAATTAAAAACGTGTTTTTATTTCATTATATAATTCAATATACATTTAACATAAACAAAACAATAATACAAACTCATGACAATATTTAAGATATATTACTGTAATGTATTACAGAATTAGGCTATTATTATTAGATCATCTGTTTTCTGCTTGTGAGAGCTCATGGGCCTCGGTCTCTTTTTTGAAGAACAGCTCCCCCAGGTGGCTGTGTGAAGCTTCACTCATGGCTTTGGTCTGCATACACATCTTGTACTTATCTGGAGGCAGCTCATCTGCACAGTGCTTCTCATGCCACAGGTGGAAAAGGCCACGAGACGGGGAGCGAATAACCATCAGTTTACTGTGAAGGTACTTCCTGTACAGGTGGACATCCTCCAATCCCCAGCCTTTGATACTCCGGTCAAACCCGCCTGCAAGTAATTAAGGTGCATTATCTCACCACAAGCCCATATGTATCTTGTGTTTGTATTAGTACTGGTAGGCCTAAATATGAAACTTTGGGTCAGGAGGACCTACCGATGTTGATGAAATCAGACCTGTACTGGCATGTCATACCAAACCCAAAGTCTCTCCAGAATCCCGATTCCTTCTTTATCACCTGTTAGAAATAATTCAATATATTCAATAGTTTTAACTAGATGATCACATTGACACATAACCATTGTAGGGTTATTCATGTGTGTCCACTGTTGTGCAACCCACCATTTGTTCTTCAACAGGGGGGAGGTGTGTCTGATTACTGTAGATCACAGATGGGTTGTATTGGCTGAAGAGGATAGGGTAGTACACCTTCTTACCTGAAGGCAAAAACAATTGAACCAAAAATCTGAATCTGATTGAAACACTGCTTTTTCTATGAGATCAATAAAGATGTCCAAAAGTAAAAGTGGACTACTATCAATTACAGTAAAAGTACAATGAGAAAGGCAATAATAATGGCACTCCATTATTATTGCCAATTCCCATTGTACTTTATTCTCTTTTATTCTTGTCTTTACCCGCTTCTGCGTTGAGCCGGCAAGATGTTAGAAAGTCAAATGTGAAGTGAATGTCGACATCACAGAAGAAGAGTAGTACATTGTGGCTCCGCCTCCAAGCCCGGGCACCAACTTCTAAGCCCCGCCCTCGAGAGAACGCCTCATTCAGCTGGATGAGAGTGAAATTCTTGAATCTGGTCTCTCTATAGAGATAAACAGAGTACAGTTTGCTTTATCTGTCTGTCTGTCTGTCTGTCTGTCTGTCTTTATCTATCTATCTATCTATCTATCTATCTATCTATCTATCTATCTATCTATCTGCAGTGTGTGTGCATGTGTGTCTGCGTGTGTGTGTGTATGTGTGTGTGTATACTATATATATACCTAGCTACATATCTATCGTATCTATCAACCTGTTACAGAGCTTAATGTCGAGGGATAACATTTTTGTCTATTTCGCTGGCCAGTAATCACTTCTCTAAACAAAATTATCTTCCTAAACTTGATCAAATGTCTGTTAGCATATTTTATTAATCCAGTTATAAAACACTGTGATCCATAGACATAATGTATTATCTTTTATCCTTAAAATATCTGCAATCATGTACAGTACCATGCATCCCAATGTTACGGGAACAACATGTACTGTACAATGTCCTACAAGGTGAAATGTGGTGTTACCTAGTGGTCTGGTCCAGCACGGCTTTCACCTGGCCTATCTTATCACGACCAAAGTAGACCACAGTGAGGTGGATCCTGTTATCCTGACGTATGCACACCTTCCTGCAACACAAAGCCAAAATGACCAAAGCATGGATTAAAGTTTATTCCACTTTAGTTTCATTCAAATATGAATTTACTTCAATCCATTTGTGCAAAAACACCGTACTGTTTTACAGATCCTCCCACCGCACCAAAATTCAATATGCATGTATATATACTGCAGATATACACTGTATATATATATATATATATATATATATATATATGAACTTTGTTGTTAAATATTTATATTATATATTGTATATATATTTAT
>JAODTR010005989.1:0-11045 GCA_025399935.1 Amblyopsis rosae
TCAAACACAACTAAGCAGCCAATGGACGCGTCTCTCCACTAAAGAAAGTGAATATTGCACTTCATGCTACATTTTCGCTATGATATTGCGCAACGTGATATTGCGATAACGATACTGAAACGATATATTGTGCACCCATACTTCAGACCTCATGTCTGATCAAACACAGGTGGTTACATCTTTGAGTCTCCAGGGAGCCTCCAGTCTGCTGGTCAGAAGCTTGTTCTTCAGGAACATTCGAAACTAAACGCACTAGTAGGCCTATCACGATAATTTGTCACGAAATGTTTCAGTCAACCTGTCAGTCATTGATATCTTCAGCTCTCATTGGAAGTCGCCTAAAATCGCATCACCTGAAGTTGAGATTAGTTTAATTTGGTTCCCTGCCCACTTCAACTCCCCAACCGTTATGTCACCCGTCATCGCTGAATCTCATTGACGTTCCATTGTATCTCGTCACTTTAGATCGACGCTGGGTACACCAAGACAAGAGCTAATATCCTCCGTCAACACGGAGACCTCTGAACTAGCCAGCAACACTGATCTTTAGCTGGGTCTCAGTCTCTCAGCTGTAGCTCTGCATGGTCCGACCAACACTGGCCATTATAGGAGACAGACCCACTGAGCCTCCAGCCTCCTCACTCTGCACAATGCTCTGTCGCAACTGCGAATATCAGAGAAGAATTTTTAATTGAGCGCTATGGCAGAATTCTGAAATGGCAAATTTTTGCAGTTGGAGGATAGGAGCCAATCATCTTCTTTGTAACCACCATGTTACCATCCTGTTATGATGCAATACAGGAAACGTTAGTCTTAAAATATTGCAGATTAAGTTGAAAACCATATTTATGCAGCTGCCCGTTTATTGGAATTGCCTATTAAATGTTATTGATCAGTTGGCAGGAGCATACAATTCCAGCACCCACAACCAACGCACAGATTATTTCACAATAATTAAAAGCAGCATTACAACCAGCTTGAAGCAGGCAGCTGTACAGGGTCAATAGCTGTTTCCACGCCCAGCTGAGAGGGATGTGGGCGTGGCCAAGATAAACCATGGATACCAGAGGGCTTAGCCATCAAGGGGGGCTCACAAAGTAAACCGCTGACGCCACATCAGGATTAGCCAGATGCTTGATAAAAGCTCCGCTGCAGAGGACAGTCTCAGTTCCACATAATAGAGCCGTCATACAAAGGCCATGTACCCCCCCGCCCCCCCGACACACACCCGGTCGAGCCTGGCTGACCAGGAGCTCTGCAGTTCAAGTCAGACAGCTACGCCTGTCACGTTAGACTGCCCGTGTACTCGTTACATTGATCGCCCATAGCTTGTCATGTGCACTTCGTACAGGCACTTAATAAATGTGTACCGTGTTTATGATGTGCACGGGTGTTTCGTGGCCCGATGTTACCCTCCAGGGACAGCAGTTGATCCATTTAGGCCAACACACCAAACCAGTGACATGTATTAAAAGGCCCTAGCAGCAGCAGTGGTGGTGGTGGTGGTAAACACCGGCCCGCTGCGGTACGGTAACTGAAAAGTGAAACTAGCATTTCAATATGCCGTGGCTACAAGCTACTGAAAGCTTCGACCCAGGGTGGCTCAATGACTCACTTCGGCTAGCTACAATGTGCTTACAACAAGCGGGCGTTTGTGTATTTAAACAGTTCAGTTGACTTAGACTAATAACTAATGTGCCGTTTTGATCAGTGCGGCCGCAAGCCTCGGTCAGTTTAACGACGCAGCCCGCTCACGCCTAGTTAGGTACGGAGTTAGCACCGGCTAACCAGCTAGCTAGCCGAAGAGTTGGGGTGTCCGGCTGCTCCGCACACGTGTGGCTCTGGAGCCACCGCCAGCCAGGACGCCGCTGGCGAAACCACGTGACGGGCGAAGTGTGCTTGCAGGTGACGTCATCAACAACTCTCCTTCCCCGAGTAAGTAGCGTCGTTGAAGCCGCGTACGAGAACCGAGACGTAACTTCGGTCCCATTGCGTCATTGCTGTGGAACATCTTGTTTTTAACGCGAACGCAATGCTGAGGAAGAAGCTCCTGCGTCGTAGGGCGTCTTCCTCCAGCCACGTGGGCTCGCCTGCGGTGTCCGCGGATTCGGCGCGCAGCGCGGCTATTCGATGCTAGCGGGGAGCTAGCCGCGCCAGCGCCCCCGACATGTGAGCACTAGGACGGCGGCGTGTCGCCTCACCTCCGCCCGCTTCCTGGCGGTGTTGTCGGGGCTCATCAGGTCGCCCAGCAGGAGGTAGAAGTGCTGCTGTTCCGCCATTGCCTCGAGGTGCAGCCAGCCAGCCAGCGAGCCAAGCAAGAGCAGTGAAGACGAGCCTCTCGCTCCGGGCACGCAGCCTACTGCCCGCTCATTGGACAGGGGCGCCAGCTTGCCCCGCCGCCTATTGGTCACGTGTACCGCCGCAAACCTCCCCGATTGGCTCGGAGGATCTCTCTCGCCGGATTGGGTGGAGACGACACGTGAACCCGATTGTCACGTCACCATTGGCGTGAGGTAGGTGTTGCGAAAGCGCGGGAAATGAACACGCCAATGTAAAAAGATAGACAACAATAGACTGTCATGCATGAAGAACACCATTATTATTATTCCTGTTATTAGGCCTTATTATTAGTATTATTATTATTATTATTCCTGTTATTAGGCATTATTATTATTATTATTATTATTATTATTATTATTCCTGTTATTAGGCATTATTATTATTATTATTATTATTATTATTATTGTTATTATTATTCCTGTTGTTGTTATTTTTATTATTATTTTTATTATTATTATTATTATTATTCCTGTTATTAGGCCTTATTATTATTATTATTATTATTGTTATTCCTGTTGTTGTTATTTTTATTATTATTATTATTATTATTATTCCTGTTATTAGGCCTTATTATTATTATTATTATTACTATTATTATTATTAGTATTATTCCTGTTGTTGTTGTTATTATTATTATTGTTATTATAGTTATTATTACCAATTATAATCCAGGATTTGAACACTATTTAGTCTATTGCACACAATTCCTCATTTTGTTTTTCTTAGTTTAAATAGACAGTTTTTGTCCATAAAGTTATTGTTACCATGGGACCTAACATCTCAGTCTGTGAAGATCGGGGGTGTGGCGTCTTTCTCTGGATCTCACATGATGTTCACAGTAGACTACGTGGTCCTACCATAAGGGTCCTACTCACACACACACACACACACACACACACACACACACACACACACACACACACACACACACACACACACATTCCTTCTCGCTATTCAAACAGGAGAGTGGGGGTTGAATGGGTGTTGGCTGACTGCTCTGAATGAATAAAAAAAAAAAACACGACACACATGGGCCCGAGAGAGTGTAGGCTAAGTGCTCCGAGATAGAAACACATTTTCTGTATTATATTAGTTATCATAAACAGACACACACGTAAACCTGAAACCACCTGGCATAAAAAACGTGTGTAAGAGTTGACGTTTGCTTTTTCACCAGTAGATGTCGCTCTTCGGCCAGAAGTGTAACTTTATGTTTCAAATGCAGGAGATTTATTGCAAGGATAAGATTACATGTTTTATAGAGCCCACTTTGTCTAGTAGATGTAGGCTATACATTAAAAGGAACAGGTTTGCATTGATAGGCTACCCTACTCTTAAAATGCTTAAATGTGATGCTTATAAATAAAATACAACAAGTATGTAGACTATGTTTTTTAATTGACCTCCAATCCAGGCTGTTCGGTGTTTGCGTGTGTGCGTGCGTGCGTGCGCGTACGTTTGTGCTTTTGTGTGCTATCTCATATTCCTCTATGGGAGCATTGTGTGCTAGCATCCACATTGACCGGCTGGCAGCGAGACAGACAGACAGACAGACATACAGACAGACAGACAGACAGACAATAGAGCCAAAAAAAGACAGGCAAACAGAGACACAGGGAGATAGCAGGGATACTGTAACAGCAAACTAAATGTATTTCAACTAAAGATGTCCGCAGAAACCAGTATTAAACAGAGCAGCTGACAGGAGAATTGCACAGGGACTGAACAGACAGCGACGATCTCCCGTATCGGCGTCAGGGGGCTCACTAACTTGGAACTGAACGCTGCAGGGCAAAGCCAAGGATGCAACCACCTCCGTATTTTGGTAGCCTATAGATAATGTAATGGACCGTGTCACTATCTGAAATGGCAGTTTGTTCTTTTGTCTGTTGGAGCAGTTTCAGCACGGCAACATCTTCGGGACACATGAGTAAATCACCTCCAAACATCAACGTCTGAACTGAGAATGTTAATACGGTAAAATATTTATTGAGCGACTGAGGTAAGACCTTGAGTAGCCTAATTAGACAGTAATATACATACATATGTACGATATTATATACAGTAGGGCCTAGCCTATAACAAGTCGCCAGATTTCTGTTCTCTGGTCATTTAGAAATGTAGGGAGTTGCATATGTTTAAATACACCACATTACAGAGATTGCCTCATACACTATTATCATTGTATTGCAGATATTAGTCCAATCGTAATCTGTATTAATTATGATGTTTTGGGCCATCGCATACGGGGACCATTTGAATAAATGAATCTAGAACAATTTCCACGAAAATACGTGTCGAGATAATCACAGGTCATCGGTGTTCATGGTTTGGTTTGGTCCACCCCCCACCCCCCCACCCCCGCCACTTCAAGCGTAATGGACCTGCCCACTTCTCTGCTTGCTGCCTCCACAGTGCGTGTGTGTGTGAGAGAGAGGGAAAGAGAGAAAGGGAGAGAGAGAGAGGGGGAGAGATGGGGAGAGAACGCTCAGAAGAGGACATGATAAGTCTGGAGAAACCTTACTTTAGTTGAGTGTGTTTCTGAAGTGCCGTGCACGACTGTAACTCCACAGTGAAAGGTAGGAACGCGATTTATTACTGCAGCAAGAAACAAGTTCAGTCTAGAACCAATTAAGAGGGTTAGTTAATGTTTGAATAGGCTAAAAATAGTTAGAAGTACCTAACCCATGTATCGTAGGCTAATGTACTTAAATAGCTGTTAGTCAAACCAAGGAGTTGTAAACAAGACCACTTATTGTGAAATATACCCGTCTCCTGATGCAATATTCATGCAGAGGTTGATCGCTTCTCTGTGGATTATAAAACCGCTAGAGCCGTTTATTAGTTTTAACAGTTAAAAATCTGTCCTGTTTGCTCAACACATTCTTGGACCGCAGTGATTATTATTGACCTACCTTTTACTGATTGAGAAGATTAACCCCACGAAAAGTGAATATCATGTTCTAAAACTAGTTAGGCTGTAAAAGTTATGTTTTTGTCTGCTCAGCAAAATATTGAGCAATATTTCAAGATGTATCTGGCTTCATTTGTATCTTAATATTAATTTACCATAATGTACCATCCTTGTATTTTAATACCTTCTGATCTTTATTAAAAGTGTGATGATTTGAATGAATGTAATAAATCACTCAAAAGCTTGTAACATTGAGACGTGCCGATAGTTCTAGCACAACTTCTGATGGCAGATTTTACGGTTTGTTTCTAACGTCTGGATGAAGGTTGATTGGTTGTTACTGATTGTTTGTGGTCATTGACATGCCACATGCGTTGAGGATGACCGTGGTTTGCACGCGTGCATGGCATTTGCGGGTGCGTGTTTGCCTGCCTCCTTGACCTGCTGTCAGTCATCTCAACCATGAAACAACATACTTAAATATTCAACACCCTGAAAATAAATCATTACATGGCCTGCGGTTCACAGACACGCACACACATACACACACACAAGCGCACTTGTTCTGAATGACGGCTCTGTCACCACTCTCTCTCTCTACATTGTGGTGTTGACCTCATTCTAACCAAGTGTGTGTGTCTGTGTGTGTGTGTGTGTGTGTTATTGTGTGTACAGTATGTATATGTGTACACTTTACATGTGTGTTTGTAGGTGTTGGTTCTCCACAGACTACAACACGGCCATGCTTGTTGCAGCTGGAGGTGATGAAAGAGTTAAGACTCCACGTTAGAGCAGAGCTGTGCCTCACACAAGCCTCCATTCAGTCCTTTGAGGGGGACGGGGACGGGGGGGTGCAGGGGAGGATTAAAACAGAGCGAGGGTCTTTACTTGGGCTGGTAACCTGAATTCTCTCCTCTCACCATGTTTGTGGAAACATTTAATGACTTACACTAATGTTGCATAAGGGAAAGACCCGCTGTTAAATACATCATGTCTGAAATACCTCCACACGGGGGAACTATGCTGCACACACACACACACACACAAACGTGTACACATACTACATGCACACCTGCTCCCACGCCAGGAGCAGTGATGCATGGATGGTGTAACATGGATGGTGAAACATTAGTTAAACATTTTTTCCAGAAACCAGAATGCAGGAGCTTTACAGTGCGGTGTTTACAGTGTGTATTTACAGTCTGATGTTTATAGTGTGATGTTTACAGTGCAGTGTTTACAGTGTGTGTTTACAGTGCGATGTTTACAGTGTGTGTTTACAGTGTGATGTTTACAGTGCGAGTTTACAGTGTGTGTTTACAGTGTGTGTTTACAGTGCGATGTTTACAGTGTGTGTTTACAGTGTGATGTTTACAGTGTGAGTTTACAGTGCAATGGGGTGTATCCTGATTGATTAGCTGAACACTCGTGGCACAGTTCCAGGCATGACGTGGGCTTTGTTCCCCTTGTCTGCCCTTGTTTGAAGCCTTGCGAGACCACCCCGATCTTGCGAAGCTTCAGTTTAGCTTCGCCGCGAGGATCAGCCCGGAAAGCCTAGAAATCATTGAGAATGTGTCAGAGTAGCAGCTGAACTTACCAATCAGCCTCGTGTTGACGGCCATACGGGCGTGGTTTAGGTGTGGCCGTGGTTTAGGTTTGCAGACCAGGTTCATCCAATCAACCGCCAAGTACAAGTGCCTGCCCTTTACAACAGTTTGGATAGGACGGCTTCCCAGATGGACGTGTGACTAGCCACCCACGTGGCACCAGGCTATGGTGTCTGTGCTCCAGCTTTGTCGTCCCCTCGGTGTTTCCTGTACCCGTTGCTGGATGGTTAGTTCACCTCTCAACTCTACTTCATCTGCCCATGTTGTCTTGTTTTGGTAGCCGAGTGCTGCCTGTGTCCCGGCTACGGTGCCCTGAGTAAACCTTTGTTGCTTACCTGGGTGCTTTGCCTCCTGGCCTTATTGCTTTTGGGTCTGCCCTGTCACCATAGCAACTTACACCCAGGGGGACGCTGACAGAGACAGACAGACAGACAGACAGACAGACAGACAGAAAGGCAGGAAAGAATCCAGAAATATTTTATCCCAGCGCTCCAATCAGAAACAGACTTAGGCATGCATACACTCGCGCGCGCGCGCACACACACACACACACACACACGTGCACATGCGCACACGGCACACTACTGCGTCAGGGTTGGTCAGTGCACGTGAGCTGTGACGTCTGGCCTCGGCCAATCAGAGAGCAGAGCCTGTCCCTAGCTAGCAGCTGACCTCTGAGTGTCTGGAATGTCCTGAAGCCTTCCTGACGTCGCTGCCCTGCACGTTCCCTGGGCGCTGGGCCTTATCCTGGGTCTGTAGCGCCCCCTGGGGGATTGGCCCACAAGATAACTGCAGGGGTCCGGTCAGATGGGACATAATTAGATGAGGTTTAAGGTCAAAGGTGAGAAGAGCACAGGTCAAAACCACTTTAGTGCATCTGGTTAATCTCCCCTTCCCCCCTGAAAGTGGGCAGGTGCAGTGTGTCGGCCCGGGCGAGGGTCTGGAGTTAGAGCCTCTGCCCTGTGGGGGTCTTGAGGTTTTCAGGTGAATGTCCTGGCGTGTCCATGGCAACGCCACAGGCCACCACCATCTGGTCTCTCAGAGCCTGTATGATGTATTGCTGTTACTGATAAAGGCCTCCTCCCGCTGCAGTGACCAATCGCAGCTGTAGTTCCGTTTAGGCTGGCTGTGATTGGCTCTAATTGGTGTGAGGTGTTTGGACAGGTGGACCAATCGCAGCCCAGTACACAAATATACACCTTAATGATGAGGCTGTCCAGGATTAACTAACGTCCATCGTTCTGTGTCCAGGCTCAGGGGCGAGGGCGCTAAGCAGAAGAGCGCCTTGACGTATTGCCATGTGGCGCGCTGCAGAATCTGCTTCCAAATCTGTTTACGTTCCCGGAGAGAATAAATCATGCTCGGCTCCTAAAGTCCAAATCTCCTTATCTGCACAGGTGCAGAGCGCTGCACTGCAGGCATGTTGATCAGATGCTTTGATACCGGTTCATTAATGATCTCTTTTTATCATGGCCCAGTCCAGTCCATAGAAAGGCAGATGCTTAATCAGTTTATGAAATATCGGGGATTTCATTTGGGTCCAGTTCTGAGGCACAGACACGTAGACTTTATGCCGTCCTTAAACACCAAACACTCAGATTAGTAGAAGGCAGAAGGTATTTTTCTGTGCATAAATATTTTATATTTATAAGTGAGTGTGCATGCAACATGATACACGCTAAAACAACCACCATCAATACATATTTATGGTTCACTGTATGCTCGCACATGAGGTCATTTCAGACTTCATCTGTGATCGTCTGTGTGTGTCTGACATAGTAAGCTACAGTGATGCTTAACGCTTATCTCTTGCAGAACATGTAAGGTTGATGTTACCTTGCATCATAGCTACACAGTGCAGCTTGTTACAGCTAGACTTATCTCTCAAAACAAACACATGATCTGTGTCCTCGTCTGTACAACAATGTACGATCATTTGTATTATAATGTACCATATTGTACTCTAGCAGAGCACACCTGAATGTGTTGTTGAAATCATGTGCTGTTTCTCTAAGTACCACATTCATTTGATTTTCAACTGGTATATAGGTATCATTTGTAGTCAAGACACTGTCAGACCATTAAAAGATTATTTCAGAAAACATATGTTGCCACAGGGGAGCTCAAACCAATAACACACATGCACACACACGCACACAAATAAATGTGGTTGGCAGATGTTGGTGTGGCAGTTTGTGTTCACTTTTCACATAAGTGTGTTAAAGGCCCCCTGCCGTAAAATTACATTTGTTTGTGATTGAAACAATGTTCAGCTCATCTTTTTGTGCCACCATTGACAGCTGTTGTATTGCATAAACGATGTAAACAAACACAAATTAACAGTAGGGTATGTGCAGTAATTTAGTAGTAATTTAATTTAGTGGTTTGTGTGTACTGCAGTTGCCTTGAGCACAAGCTCAGTTTGCAGGTCAAACCTATTGCTTGTATTAAAGGTGTAGTCAAAGAGAATATAATTTAACAGAGAGGTTCCAACGAACGGCACTTCCAAATTTTTGGACAGAGGGGGATGACTTTTCACCCTTCATGCAGACCAGAACAACTCAGTATTCCATGCAGGTCAATAGGGAGGTCCACAGATGTCACCACACGATTGTCCATTATCTCTGGGGGCGTTAACGGGTGTTTTGAGTCTATAACATTAATTCTCAAGTGCCTACGATCAGTCTGAGGCCACAACGGTATCTGCTGTTTTGAGGTAAATGTTCTTTGTTCCAGGCCTGCAGGTAGATGTATCTGTCTGGTATCTGCTGTTTTGAGGTAAATGTACTTTGTTCCAGGCCTGCAGGTAGACGTATCTGTCTGGTATCTGCTGTTTTGAGGTAAATGTGCTTTGTTCCAGCCCTGCAGGTAGATGTATCTGTCTGGTATCTGCTGATTTGAGGTAAATGTACTTTGTTCCAGGCCTGCAGGTAGATGTATCTGTCAGGTATCTGCTGATTTCAGGTAAATGTACTATGCATCAGGCCATGCAGGTAGATGTATAAGTCTGGTATCTGCCTACATCAGCCCCCACTGCAACATGCTGTGGGGGACACGCCTACACAAGAGACCAGAAGAGTTTCATGGTTGCTCCATTGAAATAGATAGATCATTACAATGGTCTATCTTTCTATCTTTATCAAATCTTTCATAGAGTCAGCTTTTGCAAGCGTATAACATTTTTGTCAAATTCACCAAATATCTCCTGGCATTTCTCTAATTTATGGTTCTCTGCGCACGTTGAAAACATAATCCGGTACTTCTACACAGCCCTGGCTCTGTAAATAGCAACATAAACAGTGGCAAACAAAAGGGGGCAAACACAGCAAAGCTGTATACTACCAGAGCACTACGCTTTGCTTCACAATGGGTGTCAATGTGTGTATTGTTTTGATTTGAGCTCTAAGTTAGCAAGCGTTGTGGAGAATGACTGACCCTGCCTTTAACAAAACTAACATTGGAGACCTTTACAGGCCCCGTCAGGACCTGTAAAGGTCTAGTCAGGTGTTGTGGCTTATCTACTGTGCAGTCATGCACACTACATTCTCTGTTTCATCGTGGATATCTCTCAGCATATGATAACCGTAACAGACACTTAACCAAAGGGACTTATAATAAGTGCATTTGGTGATTGTGGCAATCATCTTAAGTAGGAGTTATTAGAACAGTGAGGAGGATGGTCACTCGAGCTACATGTGTTGAGTTCCTTGAGATGCTAAACAACAACGCGTTATTGCAAAGAGCTCCTTTAGTAGACGCTGGCACTCATCCACTGCCACGTAAGTGAGCACAGCCACAGCATTAAGGAGCAGGCAGCTCAAGGAAGCACGCCATGATTGTGGCGCATGAGTTTGCATCACGAATGTCTCTCAATTCCTCAACAACAAAATGACATCAAGAGTATTATACGGGAGGGGGGGGGGAGATGAGGGAGGGGCTGTGAGCTGCAAAGCATTCCTGTGTGAAAAACAAAGAGCTCTAACTTTATCAATGGAGTAAGGGGGGGGTGGCGTGACTGTTGGCTCAGACACAACTCACATCAAAAGTCTCTCTCCATCTCTCTCTCACTATCATTCCCTCTCCCTCTCTCTCCCTCTCTCCCTCTCTTTGAACCACCCAAGGGGCTATTGGCTAAGTTGCAGGTGCACTTAGTTAATTTTTTTTGGGGTAGGTTTCATTGGATC
>JAODTR010005990.1:0-11044 GCA_025399935.1 Amblyopsis rosae
CAGGACCACACCCCTAAATGCATTGAAGCAACTGCCATGTGATTGTTGATTAGATAATTGCATTAATGAGAAATTGACCAGGTGTTCCTAATAATCCTTTAGGTGAGTGTATATATATATATATGTATGTATGTATGTATGTGTATATATATATATATATATATATGTATGTATATGTGTGTATATATGTATGTGAGAGAGAGAGAGAGAGAGAGAGAGCGAGAGCATGTGTACAAAAGCATTGATGAGAAAACAACATTTTGTGATCTGATCTGATGCCAGTTTGAATTGCCAGTTAGAGTGAATGAATAAGGGTGGTGAATTGTACATTATTTTTCAAACAGATAGTTTTACCCATAGGAAGATAGTATTTTATTATGACATTTTAGTCCTCAAACTCAGGATAGTCAAAGATAAAGGGAGGAAATTTATATATTTTTCATAGGGCTGAAAATTGTGCTTGCTAATGTTAGCCAATAGGCTTAGACAAGTAGTGAAAACATTATGATTAAAAGTTCAAATCAGTACGCGGGTATTTTTAAAGGCAGGATTAGACATTCTTGAGAATGCTTGCTAATTCGAGCTCATATTTTGTTCCGATACTATACCAAGAAAAAGTATTGAGATACTTGATACTTTTACAATACTTTTAAAATATGGGGGAAACATGCGTCATTATGGTACTTTGTTTCAATCCTGGATCCATTTTTTGTCAAAACAATATTTTAGAACTATGAGAACAATATATATAAAAAATGTGAAGTTGGAGATTATGCTATATATTATTATTAAACTACATAGCTGTGTAAAATTTTTCTCAGTCAAGAAAACTCAAAAGCCATATGCTTTATCGTAATTCTGAACAACAATCTTATGTCACCAGCTATCACTATCTCTTCAAGAGAGACAAGTTTTAGCGATGATGTCATCAAGTGATGCAAATACGTATGAGACGGCACATGTATTCACTCGTTTATGCCTATGAGCGTGTACGAGACTGCTGGGTAGTGGAGTGGAAAGTTACCGTTTAAGTTGAATGTTCTTATTCATATGGGGTAAATTGGAATTAAATAAAGATTGTATTCTTCATTCAACTTGGGATATGTTCTCGCTATGTGCACTGCCTGGGAGGAATATGGCCTATCCTGTTGTTACCAGGGATCCTCAATACAGATCAAACATTATGAGTTTTGATTTCTTTAGCCTATATTTGTAACCATTATCAGCATTTACCACCTTAGCGTAGGTCCGTGCTCTACTGAGCACATTTTCTAGTAATATAAATCATTGACAAGAATAGAGATGCATACACGTTCTCAGTGCGTACGTTGCTTGGCAGAGAGTTAGCCACATTGGTAAGTTAGCTCAGAAGAAAAAAAAAATCTAAATTAGACCTTGTTTCATCATTGCCCTTGCAGCCATTCCTATTGTTTTGCCACATGAAAAGAATGTTGCAATGTACAAGAGAAAAGAAAACTGCATGCCCAGGGACTGGAATCATCGCACTGGATATGCATACAAGAAATACGCCACTTATTAAAACTCTCTTAAAATACTGGTACCTACAATACCATAATGTATATCATCATCGTATCAGTAGGGTATCGCTGTACCTTTCTAGTACCAGTATACCGTGCAAAGCTCCTCCCCACACATTGAAACGCGTTGTTGTGAGCAGTGTTCACAACATTGTTTGTATTCCTTGTAGTGACCACTGGTTCCTTTGTGTAGACCTATATTATGCCAGTGCGACCTATATAACATGCAGTGCTGACCGGGGATTCTTGACTTTGGTTGTGGCATTCCATTAAATAAAAAGAAACAACGTACAAAGAAAATAAAGTTAATGGGTTTAATTTGCATATCATGTATTAATTACAAATAAACAATTAGAAAGTAGAGCACGGAAGCCAGCAACAGCGTCAAAACAAGTTAGACACACCCCTTCCTTTTTCCCTCTTCCTTTTCAAGGTTGTCATGGCACCTGTAGTGCACCTGTAGAGGGCACATATTCCAGGCGGGAACATAATAACAGAAATAAAGGAAATTGATTCACAAATGATAAACAAGCACCACTCCAACCCATAGGCAGAATGGCTCTTACAATCCTATTTAGGAAACCAGGGCTGTGTAGAAGTACTAGATCTTTTTCTCAACACGCATAGAGAACGTTAAGCTAGCAAAATGCGAAGACATATTTGGTGAATTTAACAAAAAGTGTATTAGCTTACAATTAGCTTACAATAGCTGACTACACCTTTAACTTTCATATTGCACACTGTAGTGCAGCTTGTGGTGGAAACTGCCTGAGGTGTAGAGTAGGCTTGCAAACAGAAGTGGATACCCCCTGATCAGTGTTTAGGCCCTGGAGGCCTAACCAAGCTGAGCAAATAAATGAGTGGCCGCTCGCCGTAGGCACAAAGGACACCAGGGGTGTTTCGTGAACATCACTAGAAGGATGAAGCGGTAGCTAGTGGCTGTCTGAGCACGGCAGGTCTCAGGGAAGTGTTTAAAGCTCATTCAGCCTGGCTAATTGATGTCAGGCTTTGTCATTGGATTACCACGTGCACTTTGACCATTTTAGGACATCGCTGGATGGGTCCCGGGATTTTTATTTCAGCTGTGATGCTTTCCAACGCTGCCTTGCATAATAACGAGCATCAATTAAGAGTGTGGCCTGTGCCGTCTGTTTCTGTATAGAGCATATGTGTATCGTATCCCTAGAGCCGATGTACTGTATGTGTAGCATACATGTAGAAAATGCAGTATATGTCTCACTGATGGCATAAGAGTTCTGTAACAGCCCAGGGACGTTTGCTGTAGCCTAGCAGTGGAAAGGGTTTGGTTGAGTGAACATCCTGATGAGATTTAGGGTATTTTAAACAGACCTTGGCCTTCTAGACATACAAAACAAACCAACACTGAATATACCTTTTTGCCTATATACTGTGTATAGGTATAGCTATTATGGCTGTGTGTGTGTTTGTGTGTGCACGCGCGTTAGCATGCCCATCCATTAGCAGAAGGTCTAGTCCATCTTGGAGGAAATGCTTTCTTTTCAGAATTTATTTTGGAGTTTCTCTTTCTCTGGCCCCTCCCCCTCCAGCTCACCTCAGACATCCACCTGTTTGCTATCTCTCCTCTTCCACGGCTCGCAAGTCAGCGACACACTCTCTGGAAATCAGTGGAGCTGTGCTGCAGAAATTAATGAAATCTTCACAACACACACACACACACAGACCCCTCCCCCCGCCCCCAGAGATACGAGGGTTGATTAGAAGGGCTGACCACGGCCTATGCGTCCGGTGTTGAGAGCTGCAGACTGTCGAGGTCACGGTCGGGATGGCAAGCGACAGCTACACCTGCTGTTAGAGCCTTCTGACAGGGCCTGTGGCTGGCCCTGGACACACACACACACACTGTATACCCATGCTGTGTATGTGGTTTGTTTCTTCCAGGTGGGAGAGGTCATCAATACTCTCTGTGGCTACAAGACACTTGACCAGCAGGTACTGTTAGAGAACTATAGCTCTAACGTCACTGAACAAAATTATAAACGCAACACTTTCATCATGAGCTGAACTCAAAGATCTAATACTTTCGTGTACACAATGTACACAAAAGGCCTATTTCTCTCAAATATTGTTCACAAATCTGTCTAAATCTGTGTTAGTGAGCACTTCTCCTTTGCCGAGATAATCCATCCTCACAGGTGTAGCACATAAAGATGCAGATCAGACAGCATGAGTATTGCGCATGTGTGCCTTATGATGGCCACGATAAAAGGCCACTCGAAAATGTTAAGTTTCACCGTATTGGGGGGCCCAGCTCATGATGCCCAAAAGAAAACAAAAGTGTTATGTTTATAATTTTGTTCAGTTTACGTTGTCTGTGATACTTTAACTGGTATAATGTTGAGCACTCACATGTCGTACACAAAGTCACACTGTATTGCATTTTGCACTGGTCAAAATGCTGTATTCCTTAAGTTATTTTGCGTTTAAAAATGGATGCTTCTTTTACTGTTGTATTTTATGAATGTTTTCAGACTTCACCAGTAAATAAAGGCAACAATGTAGCGCTGTCACTAATGTCAAGCAGCAGAAAACAAGCAGTTGCTGTTTATTTATTCTCCATTCTCATTTAATGCCCTTAAGCCTGTTTAGTGTTTACAACAGAGTGCTCGGAGGCTGTGAATGACAGCTTCACTTTCATTTTCCCTGCCATTCCACTTTGTATTTCCATACTGCTCAAGTGTGCCTGCTCATCTCCTTAAGTCCTCTTCTCCTCAGTCCATTTGCTTGTGGTGCTTGTTTGAATTGAACTGGTTTCTCTTGTGGTGGTCTTCTGCTGTGGTCTTCTTACCTCCAGCGTGAAACCCTGCACGAGGTGATCCATGTTCGAGGATGCATCCACGCTGTCAACCTCTGGATGAGTAACAACATTGGAACCACCATTGTACTGTGCTGTGCCATAGGCCTTCCACAGGTAATGTAGAACCCCATGCAATTAGCACACTGAACTGGCAATGTTTATTTACCCATGATATTTCAACTTGTTTTAGTTTATTTGCATTTTAATTGCCTCCCAGCAACTGACAGTGTGCCCACTGGTTTGGTGGTTTTATGGATGCCGCATAAAAAAACTTTTCATCTGTGTCTCATGGGCAGAGCCAGTGGCGACATGATTTAACATAACCACAGTTTTGCTTGTTGCTGTGTTGGGAAGACTTTGTTGTCAATTTGCAAACGCTTGCATCATCAATGGTCCAGTACAATTTCTGGCATTCTTTTGAGTAAGGTGTTATTTGGACCTGAAATGTCACACACGTTAGCTTGCATAAACACCCTTCCAGAACTGTCTTACACCTGTCAACATTGTCGCTGTATTTTCAGCAACATCTAGAATTGCACCTCCCAGAGCAAGCTGAGACAAAACATAAATACATACTCTCTATGGAAATCCGACACTCACTGATTTGTGTTTTGAATTACCCTTGTGGTTATACCAGAATTCTACAAATGTTTTGGCTTGAAACTCCCATTGCATACCTGAGTGCCAGCTGGCTTGCACCTGACTCTGCTCCTCCCCTCTTAGGTTCACACATTCGCTACCCCTCACCCTCCAGCCACTTGTTTAGTACAGTGAGCTGTGGTTTTTTTGGGCCCATGTTTGTACCTCTGTCTCGTCTTTGTGTCCAGCTACTGGGCATCATTCTGAGCTGTGTCTTCTGGAACCTTCTGGTGGACATGAGCCAGTCAAGGGACATGGTAGACTTCAAGCTGCTAAAGAAGGTGGGCTTTGACTACAGCGAGCTGGACCTGGCCGGAGCAGGCTGGTGCATGTGTCTCCCCCGGGACGGGGGCTACCTGCCCGTCCCGGCCGCGGAGCCCGAGCTGGACCCCATCGACCTTCACCTGCAGAAGCTCAAGAAGCAGCTGCCGCGCACACACTCCCAGCTCCGCGAACTGCAGGAGTCCAGGTCAGCCACAGGCCTGGACGAGGTGGACATCGGCCGCAAGCAGAAGAGGGAACACTGAATAAGAACCCCCTGTGCTTTTTTTAACTATCGTTTTTTAATTATCATTACTATTTATTACCTTTTCACATGGTTTTGGCATTATCGTTTTTGGGTATGTTGGAGTCGTGTTGCTCTAGCTAACGCTTGAAGCTGTCAATCATTGGATACATTTTAGTAAAGGGAACATAAGAAATGTTTTGAGCCTCTCTTCGTATGTGATATCCTCTGTTTACAACAAAACTAGCTATTGTAATTTATTTTTGTTGTTAGTTTTTTGTTAGTTTAAGACATTGTCTCTTCATTGTAACAGTGGAAATGGAAAGATTCTTTGGTATTAGGAATATCAACTGACATGTTTTTTCTATTTTAATATTTAGCCTTTGAATTTGAGCTCATGTGCTGAAGCTTACCTCAGGCTGTTGTCACAAATGGCCATGTAGTCCGAGGACAGTATTTGGTGTATGTGTTTATGGTTTAGCTCGAGATAAGGTTTTTTCATGTCTGAAAAATAGGAGTAGCCAAATATGTATTGTGTGCAGTGTCTGTGAAGGATTTTTACTGAAAATTGTTTCTTTTTATGATGATCTTGTTCTTATTTTGTGCAATCGGTACATATTTTGAGATGGAAACTTCTGGGATAACATGGATGCATGTTTTGTACTGTGTATGAATAAATAAAAATCAATTTACTGCAGGAGGCTCATCAAGGGATTTCAGTCCCTTTTATATATATTTTTTTCTTTTATCTTTTTTTAAACTAAACTTTCCAGCTTTTAAAGTAAAATCTGAATTGATACTCACTAATCTAACACTTTTTTTTTATTAAATTTTTTTTATTATATTTTTATCTGAGATATGCACTACTTTGAGTATCCCTGAGCCTTGTATCAACAAAACTGTTCTTGTCAATAAAGATTTGTCTACTGACTTGCGGCCATCTTTTATAAACAAAATGTTATTGCTCCCCAGTGGGGAATTAAGACTTCACTGGCAATCACTAGCCCACTGTATTTGATTGACAATCTTGTCAATTATCTTATATTTGCCAGTCAATCAAATAGTCTCATGGAGAAAAGACAACCCTCCCCCAAACACAAACACATGACAAAATGTATTCTGAATCTCAAGGCCCCATTAATTCAAAGCACAAATGGAACGTGGATATCCAGGCTTCTCAGCCCTTCTGCATAAAATCTCTGCCCCATACACTATCGGCAGCGCCGCTACCTGGGAAGAAAATGACCGGCTCCGTCAAAACAACCCTTGACTGGTGGATGTGGAGTGCAGGATGCTCGCACAGCCAAACAAGCTCTCATTATAATAATAATGACAAAAATGCTGCTATAGTTATTATCTGGAGGGAGAACAGAGACAGCTTTCTCAGAGAAAGACTCTTATCTGGCAGTGAATAAATGCATTGCGTTTATTCACAAATAGGCTCACAAATGTAAATATTGAATCACCGCAGAGCAAATTTGAGAGATGTTTTCCCAGAATTACATTATTTTCAATACAATTGGATCTGTTACATCCATGCAGTAATGCACATCACAGATTGCATACTGTATGTGCATGTGTGTTTCCTGTAAATAATATAGGCCTATAGTACAATATGTAGCGTTATTCCTATACTACTACTACTAATAATATTTAAAAACAAATACAGCTCTATGCTCAATACTTGTTTTAATAATTGAGTTCTGAATTACATGAATGGTTTGACCAAGCAATAGAGTCAATTCACAGTGACTGCTGGTGTCCCAGTCAGAAGGTCATCTTGGTTATGCAAGACCCCCTCATTATTTGAACATATTACACCCATGTGCTCTGTCACCCTTCTACTCATTGTTCTTAAAAATGCACAGGTCTTTAGATGACTGAGCCTCTGCCATCATGCCAAAGGATGTTTATAGGCTGCTGCTGTACTGTCTGAGAGCTCACTGCAGGGACTGGCACTATCAGTTAATTAAACAACATTCAGCTCGTGTTTTTCCAGGAGTCAACTATAAAACACCCAGTATCACAACTTGACGTGCTGTAGCCTATAAGGTACAAATTACACATTTACACTTTTCAAACTGTGCAACTAGTACACATAATAATTATAATGCAGACCAGAACAGAGGATGATTGAGGTACAGCTTGAGAGTAAAAGTAATGTTTCACTGAGATGTATCGGGGGGACTAGCAGAGCTCATGCTCCAGGAAATAAATCACAGGCTGGTAAGGTAACAGACCCTGGTTTAGCTCACATCACCTGTCTAATTGACATATTTATGTTTGCATACCAGCATACGTTACATTTTCATTTATATGATTCCTGTATTTTCATCTCAGTTTTTGCCCTAAAGTGTAATGTGGAGAGAGAGAGGGAATAATGGTCAGATGACCATATAAAAGCACACAATGCAGAGCTTCATACACTAATAGAACGCACTGGTGCAATGTAATTCCCAATCTGAAAGATGATTTGTTTCATTGTCAATTAATATTACTTACTTTATAAACATAGGCCTACATATACAAATTTAAATAAAGCAGCTTTGCAGTTACCTATCCATATTTTATATTTAAGTCTTTTGACAGCTTAGGCTTTAAAAGTATAGGCTAATATTTTGAAAGTTATTATTTAATTTTTTTGATTTTTTAGCAAGAACAGGTTTAGGAAACCTTCTACATTACATTTGAAAATATAAACAATTAAGTTGTCTATAAGACAATGTTTTTACTTTCTCCTATCCCATTAAGCAACTAAAGCTCTAACAAACTTTTATAAATTATATGTAATCCTATGTTTACCTGTATCACCACCCACATACAGTATACAATATGTGTAACTTTCTGGTATGTGTTTCTGTTCCTTTAAAGCCATTGGTCAGCATATGGAAAGCTATGCCGTATTATTATTAGTATTGTTGTTGACCACACTTTGAAGCAAGTTTCAAACACAACAAAAGTTCAAGTTTGCCCATTGAACTGAACAGGCAGTGGAGAGAGAGAGAGCGAGAGAGGGAAAGCTGGCTGTGATTAATTCAATAGTTCATTAGAACTCTATTGGCATGTATTCATTGATGCTCCACAGCGAACATCAAAGACAATTTCTTCTTTTGAACATTTACTTACAACTGACTCAGGTAGGTGTTTACTGCTATTGATTTCTTCACTTGCTTTCTGTTCTCTTTTCTCTAGACTGAAAACTGTTTGTAAATGTTAATGTTCTGTTATAGATATATAACATATAGGCTATACAATATGGATTTGACTATGTAAATGTGGGCCTAGACTCTATAGTTGGTTGCTTTCAGAAAAGCTTCATAAGTTGATATTGACGCACACATTGAAGTATTATGTAAGACAAAATACAGACATTATGTACTATTACATGATTAATCAAATTACAGCTGGATCTGATATTAGGTGTTTTGTAAATCATTTTCAAGAAATGTGGTTTGGGGTTTAATTTAGCGAAGAAAGCTGAAGTTTAAGTTAAATGTTTATTGTCTATTTGAATAATTCATAAGATAGCCTACATTATACAATTGCATTCAGATCAAATACTTAAATCCTTAATCCTTAACAGTTCATCACTATAAACGGCATATAAATACACAAAGTGCATACACAAATGGAAGCCAGCAATATTTCCCACAGCATGTGAACAATAGCTTCTTAATAACATTCTGAGCTTGTCAGGTTTTATGCGTGTTTCATGATTGCTTTAAAATGCTAATGTCAGAATATATCTACTGTGCATTTTTGCGTGTATGTGACACTGTGTGAACCAGGTTTAATGCATTTGTCTTTGGACTAGCATCTTGCAAGACTGTGTACTTACACTTGTGCACTGCACTGCATTTTCTTGGGGCATTTTATGATTGCTCAAGCCAATCTGGTTTTGTGTGTACGCATCTGAGTGTGCCTGTGTGTGAGGCTTTACTTGTACTCTATAGCACGTCAGCATGTGCATCCGTGCTTGTGCCAGTACCACCCGTACATGTTAGCATTGTGTATAAGTGCCAGGCTAGGCCCATCGATCCATGGAGAGGAGAGGCTGTATATCTCACACCATCTGCCCACTGGGTGTGAAGGGCACTGCTGTGACAGAACTCATTACAGGAAGCCATGGGTACAAACAGGTTCAACGGGCTAACCTTAGTTTCACCCATTCTATCAACCTCACCGCTTTAATGCCTGTCACTTGATTCATTATGACTCTGAAGTGGTAAAAACATTGACTGATTGTCTGATCACTGTCATTGTTTAGGTCATTATATTTAATAACAACTTTTTGGAGTCAATATTTTAACTACCTTAGCTAATTTGGGAAGCTCCATTTATAGGAAACATACTACTGCATAATAACAATTAAGTCATTTAGCAGACACTTTTAATCTAAAGCAATATACAATGAATATAGTGACAACTTGCCCATGGATGTACTGTACACAGATCAGGCTTGTTGGGGATCAAACCCACAACCTTTTGGTTGGGAGCAGTGGTGGAGCCAGGAAGTTTTCAATGGGGTGGCCGAGATGGTACAAGTTGTCAAATTGGGGTGGCACAGAAATATGAAAATAAAATGTATTCAACTAGTAAACAAGGGTTTTTAAAATATGCCTACACTGTATCTTTATTTCACTGTAAATGAACAGTAAATTTCTGGCAGCAGAGATGCCAGCAGTTTACTGTTATTTAACTGCGCGACGACTGTAATTTATTTTCAATGGAAAATACAGTTTTTTGGTTTACAGAATATGACAGTAAAATAACTGCATTTCACTGTAGTTTATATGCTGTATGATAACAGTATAATACTGTTTATTTACAAAGAGTAAATCAGTCTGTTATATTTGCATTAAATTAATATAAATCCCCACAAATGGGAAAAATAAAACAAATAAATAAGACAATACACATAAAATATTGCTTTACTGTAGTTTATTATATAACCAATTCACACGGCACACCTCGTAACATATTTCTCTCGCTGAGAATTCTAAATAATTGAATTCACTTATGCGTGTCACTGTCTCTGTAGTGAACGCACAGGTATTCAGTGAATAACCCAAATAAAATATAGTATAGCCTAGTGTTGTAGTACTCGGACCGGTCTGCAGGAATTTAATTATTGCCACCCGGTACATGTCTAATCATAATTAATGTGATTAGAAGTAAAACCTCCCTTAAATTTCTAATGCTTTACTTTACGTGCTGCAACTGGGACAGCCGGCTGGCCACATCTGCAGTACATTGCTGTCTCTGTTTGTCAGACTGGGCCAAACTAATACTTGACGGGAGATACCAGCAGCCCCTCCCATCTTGGACTGATCCCTGAAATTCTGGGATCTAATTGGCCCGAGAGCAGTTTTCACACAGTCAAATCGAATGCAAGGTGGTGTATGAGATATATTTTTAAGTTAGTTTCTTATCCAAATAAATAAATAAATTGTTATAGACAGTCCATGACTAGCACAGAAGTCTAACAACAAACGCCCGTTCGGGTTTAGATCCGGGAGGCCGTTC
>JAODTR010005991.1:0-11043 GCA_025399935.1 Amblyopsis rosae
CCTTGTATATTTTATTTTGTTCAGTGCTGGTTCCTCAAGCCTGTTTGTATTCTTACCTGCCTGCCCGTCTGTCTAAGGAATCTGCTGTTTGTTTGTTTATGGAATCTGCTGCCTGTTTGCCAATCGCCTGACCATTGCATTTTATTTTATTTTGTGAACAAATGTATGTTAAAGTAATTGTATTTTGGTTTGTAAATAAAATGATTACAGGATACATTTGAGTAATTTTATTTATTTAATTGTTAAATGTGCCATGGTGTATTAAACAGTAATGTTTTGGGTATACATTAATTCAGCTTCAATAAATAATAATTTAAATTTGAACACCATATAAGTGTTAATTTTTAACACTTAAAAGTGACAATATATCCCAGCAAGGTGTTGATCTTACACCGGAATATTGTTAAAATGCAACACCTAAAGGTGTTCCTGCACTGTACACAACTCTGTACTGGTGTTTCTCGTGTCTGTAACAGTGTTCATATTTTACTCTAAAAGTGTTATGTCAGTAACACCGTATAGGTGTTGAGAAAGTTAACACTTTCTAAAGTGTTAATTTAACACTTTGGTGGTGGTTCCCATATAAACACCTGAAAACTGTTAAAATGTACACTGTTGATGTTATTTTTCGCATTTAAATTTTGCTGGGTGTATGATACATGGATGATGAATGACAGATGATGGCTGGATGGATGGATGGATGCTTAAATGGATGGATGCATAGATATACTGTATGAAATGATGATGGATGATGATGATATGAGTAATGTATGATACATGGATGATGAATGACAGATGAATGATGGATGGATGGATGTATGGATGTATAAATGGATGGATGGATAGATAAAAGATGATAGATGGATGATGAATGGCTCATAGATGGATGATGGATACTGACTATAGATGCTGAGCATCTAGATCTAGCAGGATTAATAACAGTGCTGTAGGGTGTGTGTCCTACCTGGTAGTCATCACCGTGGATAATGGAGAAGGCAGCTTCCTCTGCCAGCTGGTCGGACAGCGGCCCGTTATGGAGGAAGGTCTCTGTGCTCTTCCCGATGCGGACCTCCCGGATGCAGCCTATGTCCAGACGGGCGCGCTCACCGTCCTTCTTGGACGGCTCCCAGCGCAGGCAGCTCAGGTCTGGGTCCAGGGTGTAGAAGCGACAGTAGACCCTGGAGCTGGGCCGGACCTTCTTCAGCTCACAGCCGCCCTGCATGAAGGCCAGGCAGTCTGCTGCACTGCTCACCTGGTGGTGGGGTAGAGGGGACAGGGAGTGTCACGCCTACACAGCTATGGAGCCTTTTCACAGAGGTGCCACGGATAGGAAGACACAGGCATACAACCTTAAGGTCTACTTTGTTAAAGGCCGGGTTAGTTATCCTCCAGAACGCTCAAATAAAAACAATATCCATCCGCATCTGTACCGCACTGTGAAGCAAAGTGTAGTAATACGGCTTTGTTGTTGTGAACAGTGTTCGCCACTTTGTTGATGTTCCTATTTACAGTGTTATGGCTGTGTAGAAGTATTTTCTCAGCACGCACAGAGAACGGTAATATAGCGAAATGCGAGGAGATAGTGAATTTGACCAGTTTACAATTAGCTTGCAATAACTGACTATACGTTTAAGGCATCGATTGTGTGCTAGGTCGCTGCATAAAAAATGCAACAGAATCACAGTTAAGACATTCTCTGTGAAAAGGGTCCATACTAAGTTACTACATTTTTAGAATGTCTATTTAAACCTCAAAGGCAATTCCAAACACAAATTGAGTAGTGTATACTACTGTATGTTTACTAGACCAGCATAAGCCCAACAAAAAGCTATGAAGGGCTTCATTTTGCATAACAAATATATATTTCTAACAAATATGCATAATATCTGCTGGAGCTGCTGCCCCCGCGACCCGACTCTGGATAAGCGGATGAAGATGGATGGATGGATGGCTGCATAATATAAACTGCACATTTCCTCTGTCACAACATAATATGGTTGTAGTTTGTTGTGGTATGGTTGTACACTGTTTTGTTTTCGAGTGATTCATCATTGTATGCACGACTCCAATACGAGCAGTCTATGGTTAAATTACCTTCTTCTCTGAAGGAATACTGCTAAAGGACACTGTCTTCTTTCTCCCACCGCCAACCTTCTGCGTGGAAGGATCCTGAATAATACACACGGCCAGATTAAAACAAGGTTAATTACACAATAGAAATGTCACACACCACAAACATTGTGGTCTACATAGTTTGGTGGAAACCACAAAAAGCCTTTTTATCTAAATAATGTATGACACAGTGAAGCCAATGTAAAAATAACTTGCAATACAGTAGCGCACAGCGTAGGAGAACTCTTCACATTAGGAAGTATAGGCTTTTCAAACTGTATTGCCAAGCATGCCCATTCTCAGCGGGAGCAGGTGGTTTCATGCGTATCAGATGAGGAATCCACTGTCAATATAACCATGATACGATTATACCGAGTTATTTTGGGGCTCCTAGCACCACTGCAGCCAAGCTTCATCTGATGCTTGTTTTAATTCTGACTTCCAAATGTTGGCTGAGAAATTCATTGTGCCACCTCATTTCCCTTTAGGTAACTTAAAACCAATCACACGAACACACACATAATGTAACTCAAGATTTAGTTGGTCTGATATGTCCCTCTCTTCCTGCCTCCGTCCCTCTCTTCCTGCCTCCCTCCCTCCACAGATACACAAAAAGCGCTTGTTGTCCTGCCTCTGGCTATTAGTAGCTACCTGCAGATGTCATTGGCACAGCAGACTCAGCCTGGTGGTCAAATGTCAATGGCAGGTAACATTCATTAGCACTGAAGTGGAGAATGTTCATCGAGGTTGCCGGTAATAGCGTCGCTGCCCTTCCCTGACCTGAGCTCAGCTGCAGTGTCCTTCACTTGAATGACAAAGGCACAACACAATGACATCTGGTCTGAACGCCGCCACAGCTCTTTAGCTGTGTGCAAGAGACGGCAACATCATCGCAGTGAGAGGGTTTGAGTGAATGTTTACAATTCATCGAGCACAAGCCACAGCTCTAAAACAGACAGTGTGCACCAATAGTGTGAGATGCATGAGAATTAAGACACAGGCCAGACTATTTCATGCCATAATGCATTCAAAATGAATACAACACTGCATGAATATTTATGAATGAACTAAAACCATATTAAGCAAACACACAATGTTCATGCAGGCAGTGACAGTTTTCAAAGTAAATCGAAGACAAAGGCAAATCAAACACGGCACATATGAGTGTGCAGTATAGCATCTGTGTCTTCCTACTGCAGAGGCTGGGTCTCAGGGCATGTCTACAGGTATGCGTGACAGAGTACCCCGACCTTGTGGTGTGATCAATAATGAACGCGAGGACATGCAGTGCAACCTGAGCTTGAGCGGCAACTCAGTACCGAACAGCCCGCAGGATACAGACCGCCCATGGATCATACTTCACGGAACCTGTTGTCAGTAGAATTCTGACCCGACAGACAGCCTTCCCTTGCGACCGGTAATGGCCTTGGCTTTTGATTTAACAAGCTATAAGGCGGCTGATGTCTCCCGGGAGACTGGTGTTTAAACCCCTGTCAATCCCAACCCATCTGGCCTTCAAAGTATGTGAGGTACACACAGATGACAAAATAATGCCTCGCGAGACAAGCAATACTGTATCGCTATAATAAAACAAATAAAATCCTCCGAGATCTGGTATTCTGACTCTATACTGTATAACCTCAATTGCTTTGCCGGTATTCCTATTGGCAGTGAATTCAAAACAGCACAATAGGGATTTCTATGTATTTTCTCAAAAATATAGGCAATATGGCCCAGCTCTATGCTTATGACATAGACAGCTACAGTTATACTCTAAAAAGCATTGCATCTGCCCATTTAGTACTTAGACAACCAAGCATTGATTTCCAATTCTAATATTCCCATAACACCCAGCAGACAGAGAGAGAGAGAGAGAGAGAGAGACCAGTAGTTTGTCTTCATTCATAAAGCTGTCCCATTGGGGGGCTGGGTCAGTGAGCATCAAGAACACGCTCGCTTAGTGAAACAGCAGATCAGCTGGTATCTAGGAGATCATGGCGGGGCAGGCCACAGCCTTTAACACCTTGGCACGTCACTCTCTCTCTAGACTCCCCCCGCCATGCAGGTCACACACCGACCCGCCCTATCCCCGGCTGCCGGTTGTGATGCGCCGTGCCTTCCAGGAGTGCACGAATGCAACGTCTCCGTAAGAAGCTTTTAATGCAGCAGCTCTATGTCGGGCCTAAGAGGACATCTATGGGTCATAATCCTCCGGCTGACTTTAAGATCTCTGTTCCCCTCCCTTATCCCTCTCTATCTATCATCTATCTCTCCTGCTTGCCGGGGCCTGCCAGGGACCAAACCAGGCACAGATGGAGCACAGGAGAGAGTGAGATGGGCCCCGATAAGACCAGACCACGGTAAATGTGACCCACAGAGGAACAGGGGAGGGACGATGGGGAAAGAGAGGAGAGGAGAGCAACGTAGCCGAGCCATGTGGCGGGAAACAACGTGAGCGGTTATGCTGACGAATGGAACGCGAGGCTAAATCTGTCAGGGAGATGAAAGGAAGGCCTGAGAGGCAAAGAGGGGGGAGGACAGACTAATGAAGGAGATTAGATGCATCTAGAACAATAGACGTTTTGTCTTCTATTCAATCTCTGAGCGCTTGTTGGCGATGGCGAGGCAAGAGTCTTAACATCGCGGAGATGTTTCCAAATGTACAACAATACACATTCTTCTAAGTACTTAGAATTTTAAAAAGCCCACAAACTATGCCAGTGGTGTCTATACATTTCATACGCCCGCATGTACTGTACATTCGCCATCTTTTGTCAGGTACTTGCTTAAAGTTACAATAATCAATTGACACAAACTGAGAAACTCCCTTCAAAGAGTCTCTAGTGAGGGTAGTGAGGATAATGTCCTTTCTACAAAAACATCAAGCTCAATGAAACAGAGTTGACTTTAATAATCTGTACCTGTATCTGATGTTAGCTAAACTTCATTTGACCTCTAGGCCTCAACTCTCACGGGTGTGAGAGAGATACTAGAACTGTGACAGTGTGCAGTCTTCCTGTATCTGTGACTATCTGATTTATACAGTAACTATCTGATTCATGCAGTGCATTTTGTTTGCATTCACTGTCTAATTCATTAACCCACTAAGTCAACCCTCGCTGTACACTGTAAATGTGTAGCATTCATTATGACAGTAATACCGATAGCTCAGCTCGCCTTGCTAGTTCTGAATTTTAGCAGAAGTCTACATGCTCAATATTATTTTTAACTGAATAATTAGTTGAAATAACGTGGGGTTGAGCGAGGGCAGATTGTCCACTTCAATCACGGACAGCATCTTTCTCTTGGCCAGATAAAAAATAAATTAACTGCAGGGATTAACCCTAATATTAGACTAAGACTTCTTATAATTGAATTTTTCTGTTAGACTTGGACTAGACTTAATCCATGTCTGTGAAATCGATCAAAAAAACAAGTATTTATTATTTCATACCAACAGCAGGAATTTTACACATGCATGAATAAATCATCAATGCGGGGAGCCAATATTTTATTAATTTCTGTAAGCAGAGCACCTGTTAATTCACAAGTAATGCCTTCAAATAACAAGCCCAACCGTAGGCACACTTACACACCCGTGCACGCAAACACACACATACACACAAACACACACTCCAACCGTTTACAAGCTCTAACTTTCGTCACACACTTAGCCAATGAGCCCACACAGAGCACAGGAAGTGGACCTGAACCTAAAAACATCGTCTCCAGGGCTCTTCCCTCAACGATCACGCTAATTAAGGCCTTTTTATCACCACAGGACACCATAGCAACAACACTCCCACCCTCCACCGCCATCCTCACCCCTCAAGTCTAGACTAATTCACCTTTACAGACTCTCTCTCTCTCTGCCTTGTCTGTGTGTCTCTCTGGCCAACCATCCAGGCAGGTTCGTCCGACAGTTCACCCCACCCCACACGCTATAAACAAAGCACTTGTCCTTGTTTATCTCATCGTTGACTCAGAGACAGAGAGAGAGAGAGAGAGAGTGTGTGAGAGAAAACATGAGAGAGTGTATGAGAGAGAGAGAGAGTGTGTGAGATAGTGTGTCAGAGACAGAAAGAGGGAGTGTGTGTATGAGAGAGAGAGAGTATAAGACAGACACAGAGACAGAGACAGACACACCAGCCCTGCATGCTGTTTAGGAAAAGTCTCAGTGGATGTTTGAGCATGCACACAGACGGCCAGCGGGGAAAACAGAGCAGCTTTCTTGAATTAATCGTCAATGTGTGTGTGTGTGTGTGTGTGTGTATGTGTGTGTTTGGATGTTAGCGCAACAATGATTTACTAAAGAAAAAGCACCTTATTTAATTACTATTAGCGCTTACAGAGAAAACATGCTGGTTTCCCTCCTATAAAATCCAGCATAAACCAGCATTAATTCCATGCTGGTTCATACTGGTTAGTGCTGGTGTTGTGCTGGTCCAGGCTGGTTCATACTGGTTAGTGCTGGTCTAGCTTGTATACCAGCACACCAGCAAGCAGCATGGGATGCTGGTACACATGCAAGCAGCATGGGATACTGGGGTACCAGCAAACCAGCATTCCATGCTGGTTCCAGCATGCAAATCATACCTTATGCTGGTGACAATCCAGCATTGCTGGTGACCAGCAATGCTGGATTGGATTTTTTTAGCAGGGTCATTCCTGCTTTAGTAGATCAGCGGGTGGGCAAGGGGTCTTAATTTGATTTGCAAAACAAATGATTAAAATGCGCCTACAGTACAGAGCAACCTCTTCAGTTTCTCTACTACAGCACCTGTCTTAAACAAATGAGCCTCGCTCCATTTGAATGTGACCCTAGTTTAGGCTAATTACCTGGCTGGCAGTAATGCGCCCACCTGCCGACCCAACACTCTATGAGAGCCAATCCGTACCACCCAACCCGCAAAAATATGTGTTCAACTTCAGCCTGTATGGAAATATAGAGATACCGATTTCTAATCAAATTTAAAGTCATTCTCTAGAACACTTGCTCAAATCAAAACAATTGACCACATCAAAATGCACTGTGAAGCAAAGCGTAGTACTACAGCTTTGTTGACACGAGCGGTGTTTGCCACTTTGTTTATGTTCCTATTTATGGAGATAGCGTTTTGTAGAAGTATCGGATCATCTTTTTCAACACACACTGAGAACGGTAAGCTAGCGAAATTGACTAAATGTGTATTAGCTTACATTTAGCTTGCAATAGCTGACTTGACCTTTAAGGGACAGACACTGGCATAGAGGTACAATGTTTTTCAGAGCCACACCTACAGCTAAGTGAGTTAGCAGTATAGGCTACTGTTAGCATTGGGTTAAGGTCTGGGTAGTCTAGCTACTAAATAAACAAACACAATGTTGAAGAGAGATGTGCGATAGATGTATGTGTAAGTTATCATGATTATTGACAGCCAGGACATGAGAGAATCTGCAGCCTACCCTCCGGTGCATGTGTCTATGCATGTGGGTGTGTTAAGAGAGAGAGCCGACGCAAATCATATTGCACGCAATGTTTCACTATCTTGCCACTTTTTGAACTGTCCGACCTGCACCGCGATATTTTCTAATGATCTTATCCGAATCCTGGGTTGCGGGTCGGCCCACACATTACTGCCTTGCAAGTGATATTGCAAGGGATGGCAGTCCAGAATATTCCAAAGGATAGCCCAGCCCTAATCTGCATGTGTGCGTCTGTCAATAAATACATTATGTACAGTAGACTGTTCGTGCGTGCATGTGAGTGTGCATGTGTGTGTGCGCATTTCCAAAGCAGCACAAATAACTAGGTTATGCAACTCCCTGAACCAACACACACACAATGTACACACACATACGTATATACACATCCATCATGACATTTCATCTTTGGGCACACACACACACACACACACACACACACGCAGACAATCACTCATATATTCTACTTTTCTGATGCACTTGCCTTTTCAATGACATCTCTACTGCTGCCTAGCAATGTCAGGTGAAGGACACTATTTGTGTGCGTGTGTATGTGTGTGTGTGTATTGTAATGTAACATAATGGTCTTAATGGTTTTAACTAGCGGGAGCAGAGAGTAGAGGAAAGGTCTTCAAGGACAGGAAATGACAACGTCATATCTCTCATAAGAAATGGAAGTCAGTTTCCTGAGGAGTGTGTGTGTGTGTTAGCTGCCTTAGTCTACACAGAATGTCTCAAACACACACACACACACACACACATGCCCTGCTACAGTACTACAGTGGCCCCTGTGCCAAAACAAACACAGAAGCACAGACAAGCTATACTGTGGCACGTGAGTCTATTCTAATAGACCCACGTGTGTGTGTGTATGTGTGTGGTTGTGGGTGTGTTTGCCCATTTCAATCCAACCCACAACCGGTAAAGTAGCACACACCCATTTCCTGTGTGAAAGCCAGTTGGTAAGAGGCTTCCTGCTAACAAATATCTCTGTGTGTGTGTGTGTGTGTCACTGGGAGGAAAAACAAAAAATGAAATTAAATGAAAACGTATTGTATGCAAATCAGGTGGAGATTTGTTTATCATTCCAGCTGAGCTGGTTTTTGGCCAGCTTCCTCTGTATGCTATCTGACTTGAAAGTTGTAAGTACTTGGTCCACAATGTCTATTTCCACTCTTTACAAGTAGCTTATGGCAGGAACAATATATAGGGTTCCATAGTAAAAAGCTATTAAGTAATTCCTCACTGTATGTGAAGCTGAATACGAATCCACATTTGTATCGTGATTTGCAGTGTGCCCCTTCTGTAATAAACAAGATGATTTCAGGGAGCAGAGAGCAAGCTCCTAAAGAAAACATACCCACAGCTTATGAGAGTGGGTCTTCAAATGTAACTAATGAATTTATGGTGTAAGTAAATCTGGAGAAAGCTTGTGGATATCTGAACTTGATCAAATCAAAAACACCTCTCCCTTCAATGCCATAGGGTGGATCCCTCAGAAGCTCTACCCCAACAAAAAACAAAAAACGGACGTGGTGTGCGTGCATGTGTGTGTGACAAACAGGCTCCATGCAATGACAAATAGATGCAATATAGTGTATATCCAAAGCAATATTCATTATTTTGACTGACTTTGCAATAGCCCTTCCCCAGCTCGTATAATAGTACAATGGTCGCTGAGTATCTCTATGTGTGTGTTTGTGTGTGTGAGTGTGTGCGTGCATGTGCATGTGCATGTTCAACATTTCACTGCAGTATACCTGAAGCCTCTCTGCACACAGTTTACCAGTGCATTGATAGTGGCAACACAACGGATTTCACAGACACAGAGCTAGAGGCAAGGTCAAGGTCAAACACCCGGCCAGCTGCTATCCTCACACGTCACTGGCTTTCACAGGGACAGAAACAAGCTGTTACGGTGACCTCCAGAGAAAGTTTCTCCCTTTCTACATCAAACCCATATGTAGATAGGCTGACAACAAGGCCATGTTTAGGCCAGTGTAAGCCTGATTTCAGGGTTGAGCAGGGTTTTATATTTCAAGTGGCCAACCCGTCAGTATAATCCGTTAAAACTACGATTGATGAAAGAGAAATTAAGAATAACACATGAAATTAGGAAAGTGTTATTAGTTACTTACTGAACTGCAAGTTAGTTTTGATGAAAACTAATTCATAACTACAATTAAAACAGCTACAGTGAAGGAATTTTTTTCCCAAACAAATGTGAACCTCTAACTGTTGGATATACTCTTATTGATAAAAAAAAAGGTTTAACCTTTATTTAACCAGGAAAGACGCTGAGATTACAAATCTCTAATTCAGTTGTGTCCTGGGCAAGACAAGCAACAGCATCAACATAACATAAAACACATAACACAAACATAGATAAATGTACTGAACATATTGCATTTTATTATACTGTATTGTTGTACAGAACTGTATTTTACGCCTTGCACCTTTTGTAACAGTATTGTAATGCAATAATACTGCCATATTACCAGTAGAACATTTTACAGCAGCAACATCCAACAATGAGGAATGCCATTAACAGTGTTTCATTTATGTTTTAATTCTTCCACATCAACAACTTCTGTTGTTCTACTGTATTCACAGCTGCGATGCTATGTTAACGCCCCTACGGCCCTGTTGTTGCTCCATGTATGCAAATTCCCTTGTATTTTCATTATATTACAGGCTAGGAGAAACACTTGAACTTCATGTTATTATCCCACAACCAAGATTTGTTACATAAATAACATTTTAAAAAGCAGTCAATTTAAATAAGTACACAACAAATCTATATTGCAGGCTTTCTTTACTGTATGTGTGAAAGTATTCATGTTTTTAAAACAGGAACACGCTATTGAAAACAACAAGGAATAACTGCTCCAATGACCATATTGTAATGAAGCAGGGTGGGGAACGATTTAGCTTACCACAAGGTCTAAAGGCCCATTTATACTTGCTGTTATACATCGCTGCAGCGCATATCCTGCGTACTTTCGATCCGAACTTCTTGCACTTTTCCCCAACCCTTGTGTCTAAGCATACACACGCATACGCAAGGTGAAATACCAACATAAATCGTGGGGCAGTATATGGATCCTCTGATGTTCTGCAAGACGGAAACTGGTGGCAGTTAGTTTAAAAGAGTGAAATTACTAGTGTTACAATGGCTATGACCTTGTTGCTTATTGTGGTTAATTTTAGGAGTTACTATTACCCTCTGGTTAAGATTAGTGAATACATTTATGCGTAAGATTACACTTTGGTTAAAATTATACAATTATACAGGTACCCCAGTGGTTAAATGTACAATGATTAGGGTACCCTGTATACCATATATAAATGGGCCTTAAATACTCTGTATCATGAAATATAATATCATGAAATCATTTGAGTTACTTGTAATGCGGTCAACAAGCTCTGAGCCTATTTATCTAGCCATTGTATATCGCCCCCCTGGAC
>JAODTR010005992.1:0-11043 GCA_025399935.1 Amblyopsis rosae
CAAATATCCAAGGCCCCGCCCCCGCCCGCCCTAAGGAACCAAAACCTTGGGGCCCCAAACCACTCCTCCAACCCCTGCCTCCAGTCAGAAGACAGAACACTGTAGACCTATTGAAGTGTGGACACTGTCAGTTTATTATTATGGTCAAATCTTTTGTAGTAATTGTGAATTACAATGCAGTGGTTAGGCCCAGTTGGTGAGAGAGATTACTTGGAAATTAAAAACTACAGGAAATGTGTAGACAAACCAAACAAATACAACATTCAACAATTAATTTAAAATATGTTATGCTGCATAGAGCTGTTTGTATAAGCATGACAAACATCGGATCCACACTTTATACTCACATCCCCACTACAAAGATCATTCTTATGTTTTTAACAGACAGACCTTTTGTCCACATCCCTGAGTGCGGGCATGTTCTAGCGCTTCAAAGATTTCTGTTTTTGGCCATAATGAATCCATAACTGCATTTTAAATCACATCACAAATAACACAGCCTGCATTGTAATATAAAAGAAAATGAATAACGAGCTAGCTGATAAAATATATTTTATTTAAATGCGTCTTATTTGAAATAGGATACATTTTACACTTAGAAATTCACACACAAACACATACGCACGCATGATTTCGATGTGCCTGTCATCCCAGCACATATTGATTCATTAATCACTCCACCGATGAACTAACAGATACTGACCTTTGTACAGCCTCTAAGCATTTACCCCCATACACAGAGAATCGACCATTTAATGGAACATCAAGGCAGCAGATATTCTTTTGCCAGTATTTTGTCACGCATCACGCATTTGCCCCTATATCGAGGGCCCTTCAATACATTGACCTCCCCCAAGGGGTGCGTAAACAACAACAATAACAGAGGGCTGAACACCGTCATCACAACTAATGACTGTTAAGACTGGAGACTAATTAGGCAGAAGCCGAGGGAGGGGATAGCGAGCTGTCAATTACTTCACTGAAGGTTGGTAAATGCAAGCAATCAGCAATGGGGGTTCCTGTTAAAGCAGATTCTGTCAGATACAAGTGTGAAATATACAAAGTATATTCCAAGGAAGGAAGGAGCCTTGGCCAAAAATATTGGTCAACCTATTAACACAATAGCACATTTTCACAGCAACCGATTTAACAGACTACATCATTTAAGAAACACTAACAGCTTGTGGTAACATTCACTACATGCAACTCTTTCCTCAAATACCTTAAAGTTCATTGTGTCTGCAGGCTGTTATGTGATGTTATGAATGTCAAGCCTCAAACAAGAGGGAAACTAACACAAATGGGGCAAATCCCCTCTGCAGCGGGAGGTTGCTAATAACATAATAACACCCTGAAGCATTCTGGGTGCTGTAGTGAGTCTGCAGTACCTCCTGCAGCTTTGTGACCCTGCAGACAACACCCTAAACTGCATGCAACGCAACAAGAGGGGGGGGGGGTCTGGTCAACAACACAACTGTGTCTGTCCCAATTCAACCGTCCCGTGATCTATTATCACCCGACCAACAGCCCTGCTCGGATAAAACGCTCCCAGAGTGGAGCTGGCTTTCTCAATGGACGTCAGTCCGTGACAGACTAATGGTGGATGACACAGAACATAGTGCACCAACTAGATCTCGGCCAGCAGAGAGTAATGGGTCATAAATTCATGAGCCCCAGAGCATGGATCTGTCAAAACCGGCAGTGTGCAGAGGGTAAATGTTTGTCATACACCCCCCATTCCCCCTCCCCCGAATCTACTGCCCTGGAAAAAATAAATTGCAGTCTCTGCCCAGTCAGTTGCTGTGTGTGTGTGTGTGTGTGTGTGTGTGTGTGGGGGGGGGGTGCTTCTCTGTGTACGTTTGCCTTTGCCATCTCCTTCCACACACACAAACACACACACTCTGCCCTACAGTGAAATGCAGTCAGCCATGGAGCATCAATAGTCTCCATAGTGAGGGTGGGCAGAGCAGAAAGTCCCAGAGGCTCTAACTGTCCTCAATACAGTTCCCTGAGGGTGCAGTCAGAACCCCCCTATACTGGCTTGAGTGTCCCAGCACGTGTCTCCCGTGTGCTAGTGGACAGGAGTCAGAGGGCAGCAGCCTCTCCTCACACAGCACAATAGAAGAAATAGGCTTGTGACCCACAGTGCTACAGCACGCCTGTAGCACGCCATTACCCTCTAGCCCACAGCACTGGTGCTACCAGAATGATACAAGTACGTAGACCTCACATACACAATGTAGCATTGAAGTTGACAGTTCAAACTGTGGGAGTTTATTTACTGTCAATCAATAGTATAAGGTAGGAGGCCCAATCATCTACCGGCAACGTACATTTTAATAAATATGTTACAGCAGAATTCCCCTTTCATTCCATACAGTAAATATGTGAATTTAACATTAAATATAGTCTATTACATGGCATATTATTAATAATAATAATAATAATAATAATAATAACAATATTATCCACAAAACCATGCCATTAGAAATATAGATGTAACAAAACCAGAATATGCTATAACAGCTGTGCAGGTTAAATAACTGCAGCATTATCTAAAGCTAAGGGGGCAGATGTGAGCAGTAAAACTGATATTGGTTAGTTAGACTAATGATGTAGAAAGTATCAAATAATCTGGTCGTCGTAGCTTGACTGATGAATTGTACCATGCATTTTTTTCATGTTCCTAAGCCTGAAAATATAGTCTTGTTTTACTAACTTTAAAGCACTATGAATTATTATTATTAACATATCTTGTATTGTTACATTTTCTCTGCATTTTGAATAATTCAGTAGTAGAATAGTTCAGAAAGCTAAAACACCATTGCCATGGTTGAACAGTATACTCTAGAAAAGAAAGCTTTAATTACCAATCTCTTCATCTATTGCCAGGATTGGGGTCTGGATGGGTAGAATCGAAATACTCTCAATTTTTTTTTTTTTTTTTAAAGTTTAAATTAATTTTTGTTTTGAGGTTTTATTACAAGTATCTTAATATAACGTGTTTCACTGCGGTGGTGGGAAAATGTTATAAAAAATAGTTTGAGTAACTATTGCATGCACTGGTTTGAAATTTAACAAACCCTTTCAACGCGTGTAGTTTGCACATTCCATCTCTGTATTGGTAGAGAGGGTAAAACATTAACCTTGACAAAGTCATTTCAGGCAAACTAGGCCCAATTATTTAACTACTCTGGAATGATGTCTGAGCGTTTACGTGAAATGTAGTGTTTGCCTATACCACCACCTGGTGGATGTGTTGTGGTACAGAGCACACCATTATAGTAGGCATCATTCCTGAACAATCAATGCCTTGCTCCGAGCTCAGGCACTTAAGAAGCACTTGCACACAAATACACAATTCTGAGTGGGGCAGACACCAACCTATTAATTGCTCTGTCGTCCCCAGTAATCGAATAATGCACACACTACTCCTTAACATTTTAATACTTATTTGGGTAAACGCACACTTAAAAGTTTCAATAAAATTTAGTCCTTTAATGTTGCAAGATGGGCAACCATACTGTAGCAACAAGGAAGGACTATGTTGGGTAGGTCTTCTGACTGCATCTTGGAATTTGAACGTTTCTGTCGCTGTATTTTGGTATTTGATGCTGCCCCTAACTTTATGTTGCATACTAGAGGTTCCTCTGGTTGAATACTGGTATTAAATGGTTCCCAACTTAGTGTTGGACTGTGATGGGTCCTCTGGTTGAATATCTGTATTTGATGGTTCTTGAGATGGCATCTTGGATTCTAATGGTACCTGTAGCTGAATGACATCGTCCGAAGGTTTGTAGGTCTTTGTGTCCCTGGTTCCTGAGTGTTCCTGCGACTGGATCGTCGCTTCTGATGGCTCATGTGTACAGGTGTTCATTATTGATGCTTGCTGAACCTGGATCTTTGACACTGTCGGTTCCTCTGACTGGACCTTGGAGTCTACTGGTTCCCATTGCTCTATGCTGGTCTCTGTTTGTTCCTCTGACTGGACCTTGGAGTCTACTGGTTCCCACTGCTCTATGCTGGTCTCTGTTTGTTCCTCTGACTGGACCTTGGAGTCTACTGGTTCCCACTGCTCTATGCTGGTCTCTGTTTGTTCCTCTGACTGGACCTTGGCACATGTAAGCTCATGTTTCTGAGTGTCGGTGCTTGATTGTCTGTGTGACTTGATGTCATCGTGTAATTCTTCCTGATGTTGAATTGTGGAATGGGTTGGCACCAGTGAGTGGGTGTTGGAGCTGGATGGTTCAACTTGCTGGATATTTGAATTGGATAGTTTTCGTGAGTGGACCTTAGCCTCCAACAGTTTCTGTAGCTGACAGTTGGATTCCAAGTGCAACTGTCTCTCTAGCTCTTCTGCCTTATGGGCTAACATGAGGCTCACCTTCCTCTGGTGTGCCAAGGCTTCCTCCTTATCATTGAGCTGGAGGGAAAAGCAGACAATCCATCAATGGAAAACACAATAACTGATACTGCAAACCCTTTAAAAGCCCTGTAATTGTCCCTCTATTTCTGCAAGGTAAAAGTCATTGTACAATAAATCGTGCATCCAGCAAAGGATTGATTAAAGTGTAACTGCACCCCAGCTCTGAGCCTGACTCCACCCACTGCCCACCTGTGAAAAATGCTAAGGCGTAAGTAGCTAAGTGAGGGGAGGGGAAGGGCTGTAATGATGTGACTCGTTCAATCCTATTATTGAATTTGCAGCTAAAAGAAACAACAACAACAACAACAACACACAATTTAAGGTGCAGTTACTCTAACATTCAAATGACACAGCATTCACCAACATGGCAGGCAAATGTATAAATACGTGAAGAGGAATACAAACCAAGTCCAAGAGTCTGTACACAGTGTCTATGGGGTCATCAGATAGCTTGACCTCTAAGCTGGAAGGCAGGATTTCTCTCAGTCTCTGGACTACATTGGCTGAATTCCTGATTGCACCTGTGAAAAAAAAGTTATAAAGTTATATTTATTTTAGCATATCTTTCAGATTCAGCCCAGAACTAATTTTCAACTGTAGTCCTGGTTAAGAAAGCCTGGTAAAGCATCTCTCATTCCCGGGTTTGTGTAGAAATGTGTAGACATTTATGTCTAGTATCATTTGTCAAACTGGATCTGACATCACATCAATTATGTGATTTGGCACCTGCCTTCTGATTTATGAGGGCGGGACTTAGGCGTGTGTGCCTCAGCCCGAAGCAGGAAGTGGTCACTTCGTTTTCTGAGTTGCTGTTCAAAGGCAATGCGGAATGCATCAGCCACCATCCACGCCTCATCTCTGCAGTTGCGTTGTGTATCAAGCTGTATTGTAGAGATACACACACTTAATCCTAAATCCTGAGAACAATCCTTATTTGGCATTATCCTATTTAAGGAACAAACTGAATATGGACAGCACATGGGCCAAATTAGTCTTTTGAAACACTACCAGGTTCTACAAATATTAGAATCTAAAGCGAGCAAATTACATTACTTCAGTTAGCCATAAACCACTAACTTTTTTACATTTCTATGAAACAAGTTACAGGCTGTAGCTTTAATGAAGCCAATGAAGCGAAGTGTCAACACTTAACAGCAGAACAAGCGGACTTAGAGTGGCTGGGTACCTCTTGTCTGAGTTGCAGGATTTGTTTCCTGGTGGCAGCAGCAGTCTTGGCACAAGGGCATGGCTGTGCTGTGCCCAGACACTGGCACGCACCCAACACAGCAAGCTAACACACACATGAACAATATGGACAGGCTCAGCCAGGGTTGCTTATTCACTTCAATCTACAGGATATATTTGGAGAGTCCTAACTCTCCTTGTTACATTTATACACACTGTACATAACACGTGCTGTCACAAGACAAACCCATTTACATGTTTGAGACCAAGCATGTGGAAAATAATGTGTACAACATGTTAGCATGTCATAATTAAGATAGTGTAAATAAAAGAAATAAAGCAAAATAAGTAGATTTACGTTTTAAATTAAGACCCTGGCATGTGTCTTTATGTTTACAGCATACGTGCTTCTCACCTCCAGAAAAGTGCCATGGGTAGCAAGAGGATTAGTTGCTTGGAAGGCCCTCTGCTCTTTAACACTTAGCATGGAGAGAAGCTCCAAGCACTGTTGACTTAGAGCTGCATACACACAGATTGTATAATTAAACATTGTCTATTAAGTTAATGTCTAATTGGGTAAAACATTACTTGCCAGCAGTTTCCTCTTTCAGCTCCCGAACCTCTCTCACCCTCTCCTCCAGACTGTTACTCAGAGTCGTGTTTTCACTGTAAACCCTGTTGAGCCCAATAAAGATATTGTACTTCCTCAGAAAAGCCAAACAAATCCACAATAAGCATAATTCAGATGGAAGCCAAATCCCACCTGTTGAATTTCTGCTCCCACGACTCCTGGAACTTCTTCATCTGCACCTGGCTAAATGTTAGCTCCCACTGCAACGCATTCACTTCCTGTAAGAAAACAACTCTCTTTTGTATATGATTTGTGACAACATAAGCACAATTTACATTTCATATTAGCTTTTCAGTTTAATACAGACAATTACGTGAATCCATTATTATGCTGCTTCTCTGTTTCCATATTAGGTAGTGACATTTATTGTCAGACATTCTCACACAGCACTGATGGCCAGAGGATGTCTACAGTACTGTAAAGGTAAACAGACCAAGCCCTTATTTATACAGCCTGGCGTTTTAGGAGCACACACCAGACAAAACCAGTTACCTTTTCCAAAGATTTAGCTCTCTCCTCACTTTTTTGCAGCAGGCTTTTTGTGTGAGTAGTAGCTTTGTCATGGATAGCCTATTGGCAGGAAGAAAAACGTTAAGGGACTTTTCACAGCATGGATACTGAGGAATAAAATAAGACTTCCCAGACAGTTATACAGCTTTTGTAAATAAAAAGCAATATCTATTGCAGACTTGATTTACCTGAACCTCAACCATCTTCTAATAGAGTATTTGGACTACTTCATCTACAGTGTGTGTGTGCGCGTTACCTGTCCTTGTAAGATCTTCAGCGCTTCATACTTGCCCTCCATGTAACGTCGGGCGACCTCAAGCTCACAGTGCAACATTTCTGTCTCCTAGAGATGTGGAAGTCGTTTTAGTCGGCCACTCGTCAAGCATTTTCCACAATACAGTATTTTGAAAATAGGCCCTACAGTATGTTGAGAAGGTCAAAACTTCATAAAGGGTGTACTCGAATACGGTAATCAGATATAAACCTGATACGATAATTACTATATCGACTTATCGTGCAATATATGGACATAACCTCAATTCTTCAGACGTCAATAATATTGTCTGTTGTATTTACATGCGTGTTGCTGACATAAGAAAGTTAGCCATGTTGTGCTGCTTCTGTGCTCTCACACAGTGCCACTCACATACGCCCCACACACACACACAGCGACAGGTAAAATAATTGTTCTTTGAGGTTTTAATAGGTGCTTTTCCAGACAACTGCATAATTCCAGCCAACTACGTTTGGAAGAATAAATACAAAAATGTGCCATTTTTCACCTAAAGTTTTTTTTAAATACTTAGCCAAGCAATGAAATATGTTTAATCAATCATAACAAACAATTGATGTCACATGATATTAAAGGAACAACATTGTTTATATGATTCTAACAATAATATTGTTTATGGCAATTATTTCTGAGAAAATATATAGCCCAACAAACATAGTTATTGTGACAGGTCTAATCAGAGATTACTTTTCAGTAAATGTTTTCACCTTAGTCGCTTCAAGAAGTCTCTCGCTCAGTTCTTCCTTTGAAATTTCATCTGGGGATCCTGGCCAACAATTAAATGTATACATGCCTTAATTGCATTTTAATAACCATCCACCAATAGATGAGTAGGCTAACCTACACAAATAATTACTATTAAAACAGTGAAATCTGCAGGTAGACTACATGTGAGCTGACATGATGAATGATGACATTTGAATTATCCAACATACTAGTTTACTTTTTATGTAGCATATGTACTCACTAGGTGTGATGTGTATAGATGGGTTTATTTACCTGCCCTTGCAAGCCTCCAGCACTCCCCATCTGTTCCCAGTTTTAATGACGTGTTCAGGTCGGGGGAGGATGTCCACCCAAACGACACCCCGCCCAATCGCTCCTTGAGCCCGCTGAAAACATGGTTCTTCACGCTGCTGGCGGCAGTGGCTCCGGATCTGTTTCCCAATCCATCGCCCAGGTCCCCTTCTGCCATGTCATCTTCCAAGGTGGTGCCAACCGCACTAGATGTAGATGACTTCCTGCTCCCCTGCATCTAGAGGATGAATAAAAAAAATTCCAGCAAGTCACTTAATAACCCATTACTCTCTACAATTAATACATTGTAGGCTACTGTGCGCTGTATTTGACGTCCGTATGATATTAAGTTACAGTATGAATGTATTTTGTTTAATAAAAATTAGGCTACAAAGAAATGTTGATGTTCTTGAAGTTTTATTCGAATTCTACACTTAAGTCTAAATGCCCTCCAGCTCGGCGGCTCATGTAGCAGCCTAGCCTACTATATCTTGTCAAGAGGCACTTACCGGGGGAATTTATGAGGAAGTGTAGTCCGTTGCCTGGGAGCTGGATGACAAAAAAAATAATGTCCGAGCGAGAAATAGGTTACACTGTATAAGGCACCACTCTTAAAAACAAAAATAACGTAGCATATTAACCAATCGACAATAATGTTTCTAATTCGAGTGGTAAATCAACACTGGGCACAGTGACGACAAGAACCTGATGTTTACTGTACTGCAGTTCTAACTTTTGCCACACGGCGATCTCCTGCAGGTAAAATTATCAATGGGTTAATTTACATATTAGAGCGCTGAGTCAATATTTGCCTTTTGGGGCGTGAATGGCGATATTAGCAAATGCTCAGTTTTAGGCAAAATAGTTTTATTCAGATGTTTAAATCGACATGAAAACCAAAGTAGAGACTACGTACAACCATGTTAATTTTTCCAACTAAAGAAGAAGTAAAACTTAGTTAGAAAACTAACTTAACTTTTATTTCTCCTACAAAGCAAAATCCCTACTGTAGGCAATATTAAACTTAAGTGCAGCAAAACAAAAGTTATGAAATTCCAAAGACAGTGCTGAAACATGCACTTAAAGGCACATATTGACAAAAAAGAATGAACTGCAGAGCTTGTTTGGGAGAGACCCATAGAAATATTACTTCTGGCATATTTAATTAAATATTACATTTCTTGGAGGAATCCTATCACACAGTTGGGTGTGAATGAGGTCAAACTTCTAAATACCAAAGTAATAATATCACTAATGACGACAATAAACAACATCCACACAGCATATTACAATAAAACAAGGGTATCACAGTTTTGGCAGGGGTGTAGACATTGAACGGCAAGGTCTAAGTTAGTCACTGTCATATTCCTCTATCAGCAGGTCCTCTTCCTCCATGAGGGCTTCATTGGAGGCAGGCTGAGGCTGGCTAATGGGCAGGTCCCTGGTCCCCTGGCTGGGTGGGGGTGACTCCATAGGGCCGGCCCGGGCCACAGTCTCCCCAGGAGGCTCTTCCTCTTCCTCACTGTCCAGGTCCAGCATGCCTGGGTCTTTGTCTGTCAGGGCCTCCAGCCTGAGCCTAGAGGCGCGCACACAAGATGGAGGACAAAACAGCATCTTTTAAACGGTGACCTTTTGAAAGGGGTTCATAGCTCTCACACACACACACACACACACACACACACACACGTTTTAATATAATAAAGAAATACTACAATTAAGCATTGAATATCACATTTGTTAGTTTTTATTTTAATAAACACATTTCAAATTCCAAACAAACATTACTTTGTAAAATGTCCAATATTTGCAAACCAATTATACCTGCCAGGGAACCTCCTCAAAGGCAAATGACCCACATCCTGTATGAAGGCTATCTGAGCTGTAAGGGGACGAGAAGACAAACCTTAAAAAGTGTTACTATCAACCAAAATCATAGAATAGTTTATTGACACACAATTTCACCAGCCACAAGGCAAGCATCAAACTAATAACCATGGCCTTTCATTTGTATGCAGTAAGATTTATAGGTAGGTGGGGGGGTGCATGTCTGTGTTCGAAATGTACACTTGTTCACTAATTCCCTAAATAGTGTTCACTAAAAAGAACACTAACTAGGGAATAAGGGCGGACAGCCGTGGTATAGGCTATTGTCGCATAAACAAACTATGAATATGTTGGTTGCATACTATATTAAATACAATGGGTAATGTATATTAACGTTATCCATGCAATGTAGTCAGTTAATAGTACATTAAAATAACCGTAAGCACCGCAGACTTTTCATTATTGTAGCGTAATAACCACACAGGCCTAGCTGTAGCCTAGCTTTTTTGCTAAAATGTTTCATCATCATCATATGACAGAGGAGAAGCCACTGCATGGTAGACGCCTGAGATGAATTGCTCAGCAGGCACTCCCAAATAAATGACAGATAGCAGACAGCCTAATAACTGAGCCTTTGCAAGACTTCCTTCAATAGTAGTAGTAGCGATACGAGTACAGTAGTCTGAATACTCTGAAACGTGTAGGCTACATGTCAACTACACCAGTATGCTACGGTAACAGTATACTGAGTTCAGTAAAAAATATTTTTTTAAAGCAATAGCCTAGTTGTCCATGTAACTCTGGGTTTTCGCCTGATTTAGGAAGCTGATCTTTACAATCAGAAATGTTTCCGTAAACTATACTACACAAAACAGCCAAAGATTGGTGAATAAGAAATACTTTCTTGCTTTGCACAGATCTGCTGTACCGGTAGATGTTAACATAATTATTAGGTCAAACATTAGCATCATAAGATCCCTAAACAACAATCGATTTAAATCGCAAAATACAAATCACACGAGTGAGTTTACTACTGACACTTTAATCAATGTGTCCCTTCTTCAGTTGTATACAGCATTTATCTCCATCCATCCATCCTCATCCGCTTATCCAGAGTCGGGTCGCGGGGGCAGCAGCTCCAGCAGGGGACCCCAAACT
>JAODTR010005993.1:0-11043 GCA_025399935.1 Amblyopsis rosae
TCCAGACAACACAGCTCTCAGGATCATAGGGACACACAAACCTCTCCACCACGATAAGGTGATGGTTCCCGGAGATAGTACATATTGTCATTATGTACTATCTAATACATGGTTGTATTGACATTTCTTGAAGTAAACCCCATATAACAAATACAAACACAAATAGCTAATTTATTTGGAATCTGTGTCAAGGTCAAGGACAAAATTCACAAATATCTAACTTGCAAGGTTATAAAGTATAATACAGTCTCCTGTTTTCAAGAATGTTGTATAAATCAAATCAAATATAAAAACATCCAGTCCAGTAAACCTAGTCAAGGTCAAAGTGCAGTTACAGCCACCCAGCCACTAAGCTACAAATATATGTGTGTGCATACATCTCCTGCATTTACCCAGTGTGGCAGGCCTTTCATCCCCTCCAACTGACTAGAACAGAACCGTGTTCCTCGCTGACTGAGCATGTAACTGTGAATGAGTAATGTTAACATGCACATATCAGTTCTGTCGTATATAAATGGACACCACAACTAGATTAATAAACACAATCCAGATAAATGAAGGAGCGACAGGAACACACACAGAAGGTCATACAGCGAATGCATTGAATGCACATAAGGGGATCAAACCTGGTGTGCAAGATTGCATTCCTCTCGATGTTGATGGTGAGCTAAGCTAATTTATTTCACGCTCATTTATTTTGTTATGACATTGGTTTTGAACACGTAACCAAGATGAATGGGTACTGTGAAATTTCATTTCATTGCAACATTTTTGCAATGAATAAATGGCACGCAGTAGGAAGTGCTTTTGTCTCCTCCATGTATTGTTTCTACTTAAGTAGTTTACCATGTAGAAACAATACATGGGGGAAAAACAAAAACAACACATAAACTATTCCCACTGCGTGCCACAAATCCACTGCAAAAATGTTGCAATATAATGAAATCTCACTACCTATTTAGCATACAGTAGTTACAACTGGTGAGAAAACGGTAACTGTAATCCATTACAGCATTGCCAGCTAAAATAGTGTAATCAGATTACAGGTATAAACATTTTATTAGATGATTGCTTCTGAGACAACTTTCAAATTTAAAAGGGAAGTTTGCGGAAACAAAATGCATTAAACAATCTACTGTTCTCTTATTAACCTTTCATTAATGTCAATCAATAACTGAAATGAAGTCCTACTTTAGTCTGATCCCCTGAACAACATAAACGGTCACTAAAATACAGTAGAAAGATTTGGTGCGCCACTGCAGTAAATATCTCTGGATGGCATTTCAAAGAACAATGTTTAGGTGTGAAATAACCTTGTAATGTAATCAGTAATCATATTATGTTACTAAATTTAGGTAATCCAAAAATGACATTACTGATTATAATTTTAGTCTGGTATCTACGTAATGGACTGCATTTATAAAGTAACCTACCCAACCCTGTTGGCAAATCAAGTAGATTCTGACGTGTTTATGGGGAGAGAGTACTTAGCATTTATGTGAGGATCTGTGCCAATTCTCTCTTTCAGAACCAGACTATCCAGGAAGCTCTTCAGAGAACGCTGGAGTTCTACAGACAACAAGAGATCAGGTTAAAACAAAGCACCACAGACACAGATAGATATGTTGGTGTATACTGTATCTGTGTGCGTGTGTGTGTGCGTGTGTGTGTGCACGTGTGCGGAGTATGTAGTTAAACCAAGGTTAAAGCTCTCTTTACAGTATTACCATGTACAACAATGGACAGCTTCTAGACAGCTCCCAGCACTTTCCATCTAAAGCCTCGTCCCATGGGTGGACTGATTCAGACAGACTTAAAAACATCAAATTGCTCATACTGTAAAACATGCTAAAGTATCAGAATAGCGAAAAACACAGAAATGACCTCGGAAATCACTCATACATTTTTATCCACATATTGACATGGCCAGTTACGTGCTGACGTGGTCATCTGGCAGTACTAAGCTGCAGTGACAAAGTCGTGACGTACATTAGCACACCACCAAACGCTAATGCTAATGCTAACTACACATAAACACAGCAGTTAGTCAATTATTATCCCTCTGTGTGTGCGCATGTGTTTGGTGTTCAGTGAGTTGTTAACATCGAAAGAGCTCTACGTTACGCTCCGGTGCTTTCAAAAGAACCAATCAATCGGTGCGTTATCCATGTCATTGTGTTATCCATGACTAATCCTCCCCCACCCCCGTGCATGTGCCATACAGGTGCAGAGAGGAAGGCAGTGAGGAGAAGCGTACGATGGAGAAGTGTCCGTTTCTGGAAAACTCTGGCTCAGAAGAGGACATCTCAGGAATTCTACATTACATGGCCACCATTTTGGGTTAGCTATATTGTGTGTGTGTGTGTGTGTGTCTGTGTGCGTGTGTCCGTCTGTGTGTGTGTGTGTGTGCGTGTGTCTGTCTGTCTGTGTGTATGTGTGCGTGTGTGTGTGCGTGTGAACATGTGGTGCCTTGAAAAGATGCTACTCAACTGACCCCCTTCCCACTAAGTAGTGATTCCTAGCTCATATAATTTCTGGAATATAAAAAGTATAATAATGTACATAACAATTTTAATTTAGACATTTTGAACGTTTAAAAAAAGCAACATGGCTCCCGGGCCGCTCTACAGTGTCAATCTGTTGAGTGTCACCCATAATATAATGTTTTATCAAGCTGTACATCGCAGGTTTTTGCCATATAGAAAGCAATGATACTTTGAGCTAATTGTCTCACGTCCCAAATCAGCCAACACCGTGAAGGCGTCGAGAGACCACTTTAGAGCATCCTAGCTTAAGTGGGCCACTTGATGAGATGCCGAGTGTCTAAACGGCCGCTTTGAGACCTGACCCTGCAATCCACGGCCTTGGCCTCTGATTACAGAAACACAAACGACATTTGCAGTGTGGTCGGACTCTTACGGTGAGGAGGATTGCCTTGTGGTGATCACGGCTGCGAAAAAAAAAAATTCTAGTTAAATAAAAAAAAAATAAAACAAGAAAGCATTTCTCCTTTTTTGGAAAAAAAAGTGTGTTTTTCTGTTGCTTGTTCTTGACCTTGTATGGTAAAATAGAAATAAAGTATGAAAACCACAAGCAGAATTTAGACTGTGTATACTTAACCATCACGGCAATCAATTGTCTGTAACCTTGTCTGTACACTACGGTCAGCATTTGATTAATCGTGTCTGAACAGGTCATGGATGTGCCCTTAAGAGTTTGATTGATGAGGCCTGCCTGCCACTCACGCAACGTTCACAGCGCATGACAGTGCACAGGGATTTGATCTTGGTCAGATGTGTGTGTGTGTGTGTGTGTGCGAGTGTACGTGCGCGTGTGAGTGTGTGGTTAATAGCGCTTATCTCATGGTCTTTGTTTCTGGCTGTGTTCAGGGTACGTTTCTGTTGAAGATGGATTATGCTTACAATGTCGTGCTATTTTTACCTCAGACACACACGCAGATGCATGCAGTACATCAGACGTTGTGGCAGGAGCATATATTGTGCTGCTGTACGCATGGAGAGTCATTCTGTAGGTCTCCTCTGACCCATCAGCCTGGCTGTAATAAACAGTGCACACACTGTGTACACACGCGCACACAAAACACACACTATGCCTTTGGTGAGTCATTCAATGCCGCCCCATCGCACCAGCACACAGTCTATACAGTGTCTGCCATCGTTGCGCTAGGCTGTCATTTTTATCTTTTTGTTTTGTTTTTTGTTCTACCAGTCTTTCAGCTGTATGCTCTGCATCCGCATCCATGTGTTTATGTGTGTGTGTGTGTGTGTGTGTGGGGGTCAGGCAAAGCGTAGCCTGACCCCCTGCTAGCATGTCATATGCGCTGAATGCCTAAGATAGTGGGGAGCAGCAAAGCCCTCTCTACCCCATGTAGGCTAATACCGTAGCCTACATGGGGTCTGTTGCACACCTGCTCCCTCATTTGGACACAGCATTATGTCCTGACATCGCATCGTGGATGTGAAGGCGGCTGCCAGGATAACGTCAAATAAATAAACGATAACGTTAACGTTTGGCTCTGCTGTTGTTGCTACGGCAGGCGTCCCGTTCTACGAGCTGCGGGAACACTTCGGGGAGGAGTTCTTCGGCCTGTGCTTCGAGGAGAACGAGCGCGTGCTGCGGGCCGTTGGGGGTAACTTGCAGGACTTCTTCAACGGCTTCGACGCCATCTTGGAGCACATCCGCACCTCCACGGGACGCAGGGCCTCCTCCGAGAGCCCCTCCTTCCAGTGCAAGGACCCCGTGGAGGAGGAGAGCGGCGGCGGTGGCGCGGCGGCGGAAAGGAAGCTCCTGCTCCTGCACTGCTTCAACCCGGCCCCCGTGGTGGGCCTGGTCATGCCGGGCCTCATCCGGGCTGTGGCCCGGCGCATCTTCCACTCGGAGGTGGAGGTGGAGGAGGCACCGCCTGCCACGCCCCTGCCGCCCAACGAGGACGCAGGGCGCCCCGGCGACGACTCCCCCTTACCCCCCACGCCCACCTTCGATGGCTCCCCCCCGCCTCCCCCCTCGCCCTGCCCAGCCTCCCCTCTCGTCTGCCTGTCCTTCTTCATCCGGCAGAGCGCTCCCCAGCTCCCCTCGGCCACCACCTCCGAGAGGACCCCCCTGCCGCTGTCCACGAGCCCCACCGACCTGTGCATCAGCCTGGCCACCTTCTGCCGAGCCTTCCCCTTCCACTTGATGCTGGGGCCGCGCATGGAGCTACTGCAGCTAGGGGAGGGCCTGCGGCGGCAGGCCCGCATCGAGCTCCACCGCGGGCCCTCCTTCGGGGACTTCTTCGTCATCGTCTCGCCCAAGATGGAGCCCTCGTTTCGGGGCATCCTGCTGAGGCTGGCCTCCCCCTTCACCATACGGACCCGGCCCGACCCGGCCGGCACCCTGATGGGCACCAAGGAGAAGGTGAGAAGACACACACTGTAATACACAGGCTGTGTTGTTGTGTAGAAGACACACACTGTAATACACAGGCTCTGTTGTTGTGTAGACAGAATACACACACTGTAATACACAGGCTGTGTTGTTGTGTATAGATTATGTAGAGAAAGTGAGAGATGACACACACGAGGTGCGCGGACTGTGCGCATACAATCCGATTTTTACAATCAAATTTTTTTCCAACATTTATTTTTCTTATCAGCGAATATCTTAGTTACACCAATATTATTCACTGAAAACAATGTGTCCACATAAGAATCATAGTTACACATTTTCCTAATTCCAAAGCAAGTTTTTTGCATACGGAACTAGCTGATGCGTTGAAGAGTATGTTTGGAACAGCCCAGGCGCTCGTCCATTGCGCAAGGTCACGCGTTTGGTAGTATACCCGGGCCTTTGCGCGTATTTTCAGTGGCGATCACTGTGGCCTCCCAGCAAGAAGATCCCGGGTTCGAATCCTGGTCGTTCAGCATTTCCGTGTGGAGTTTGCGTGTCCTCCCTGTGTCTGTGTGGATTTTCCCCACATCCAAAAAACATGTCAGGTTTACTCACTGCTGTCAGTGCCATGTGACCAGAGACACTGGCATATACCTGGAGTGCACAGTGGCTGCCCACTGTGGGTATGGGTTAAATGCAGAGAACACATTTTGCTGCGTGACAATAAAAGCACCTTTAGAGTCAACACGTTTTGCTACGCGAGTATGCATCAAACCATCCTTGTGTAGCTCAGTGCTTCCGCGTAGCTTGCGTAGCCTATAAACCAGCCCTAATACATCACACGGCCTGTTATTGTACATAGACAATGTAGAAGGTAAGAGCACATATACCGTGCACATCATACACAATCATGTTATGTGTGATGTACAGGTGGTTATGCAGATGTGTGTACACAGGACAGTCGGTACATATTGCAGTATTGCACTATGCAATATTGCGATATTGTTGTCGGAAGGGACTGGCTTCGATTCGTTACCTGTGACCTTGAGCAAAATGTCCGATCCGTACCCGTTTCTGAATATCAGCAGTACCTTCAGTGCCAAATTAATAAAGAAATAAAGAAAAGCTTTTCTTTATTTCTTTATTATTTCGGCACTGCTGCTGGTAAATGTATTCTCATTTGTGTAACAAATACAGTAGTGTGTGTCAGGCCACTGTAAACCTATCCTGAGTGTTTCTGGAGACGCGGTTGGTGTCTAATTGGTTGCAGAGAGGATTTTCACACTTCTGGAGAGACATATCAAAGATGTGTAAGTGTGTCCGTATCTTGTGATGAACTGTGTGAAATTCGCTTCTGTATCGGGAGAGTGACATTCCTTCAGGTGTGTTCTGGTGTTTGTCACTGTTATTGTAGGGAGGTGTCTGTGTTAGTGTTTGTGTGTGTGTGTGTGTATTTGTGTTCATTCTTGCGTGGGCAAATGAGGAAAAATAGGCTAAAATTAGACTGTAAACTTGTGAAATGCATTGTGAATCAAAGCGCAGGACTGCAGCTTTGGTAATAGGAGCGGTGTTCGCAAAGTTGTTTATGTTACTCTTTACGGAGACAGGGCTGTGTAGAAATGTCAGATTATTTATTTTAACACGCACAGAGAACGGCAAGCTAGCGAAATGCGAGGAGATATAAATGTATTAGCTTACATTTAGCTGCCAATAGCTGACTATACCTTTAATTCTAACACATTGACCTGAAACGAAGGTTTAGAGCGCATCACGCCTGACAAGAGTCGTGGTTTTGTGTCCTGTGGCAAAGTTCTTCAAATGTAAGTCATTATGTTTATGTGCCGAATATACGTATTACTTTAAGTCTATAGAGCAGCCTGTCCTCTCTAAATCAACTAAAAATAATAACCAAGTTAGGATGCCAAAATGTGCCTCATGAAGCATTGTCATTCTCTTCAATGGAGCGGTCATTACCATTGTTTAGTTCAACATATTCAGATGACATTGATTTATCCTGTTACTTCCCCCTTACATATTGCTCTGCACTGAGATGTCACCAGAGGCTGAGGAATTTCATACAGATTTATGCAGTATTTATTCATTTCTAGAATGTTCCGTACACATTAAGGTCAACTGTTCTTATATAGTATGTTGCCTGATCGCTCACACGCTAACAAATAGTTCTGGCCATAATACACCATTCTGTTTGCTATCTGTAAACTGGCTTGAATATCTGGGCACAGACATACTCTTCCCAATGTTTAAATGTTTAATCTGGTCTCAGCTACTTATGAGCAAAGATAGTTTAGCACTGCCACACAGATTAGACATTTTTGAAACCACATTCCCCACAACAACAAAAAAAGAAAATGAAATATGAATATATATCTTATTATATTCTATGCTTTTCATATGTTTCTGCATACATACTGCATGCCGTACATGTCATATGCATATTAGACACATTTGAAGTCCTACAGTACATACAGTATGTGTAATGGACCAGGAGACACAGGGCGTGATGGTGTAGGAACATGGCGACAGATCAACCAAAGGGCGAGGCTGTAGGCAGAATACGGTTACTTGAAGAGTACGTCACAACCTGCGATGCTGTTCACTATCTCACGCTTCATGCTGTGTGAGCTCTGTTACTTAATCTTTGAAAGCACAGTTTATTTAGCCGAGTTATAGTCCGGCACCCCGTTCGCCTTGGTGTTGTTACAGCCACCCTGCTGGCAGTCTCAAAATGGTGGTAGAGCTGGATGAGGCCATGTCGATTTGCTCAGCGCTGTCCAATAGTTTCAAAATGAATCTACGCCCAGTAGGAGGCAATGACTGTTGACACTTCCCAATGGAGAGTGGCCAGACCATATTCACAAAGGGAATATCGGGTCTGGTCACACCAGGCTACACCAGGCTACAATAGATCATCACACCTTTTCTAAACATTTTAACAAGGTTAGTTTGTAGGATAGTTTGTAGTCATAAGATGCAATGCTTTCTGGTTTGCTATTATTATTATATTGAATTACAAAACATTCCCTCCATTGCATGTCCACAGAGCTCCAATCTGTCTTTGCTATGCACGTTGACAATATGAAATGAACCAATCCCAGGCTTAGTGAGTTAACTTGGACAGATGACTATGAAATACAGTAATGCAAACATGCAAACACACTTAACGATGTGCGGTTTAACCAATTGCTATCCAATCACATTGCATTGTGCTTGTAACTCTTAAACACTTTTTTTAAACGATTTAAACGATTTAAACACTTACTTGAGCGGCGATTATGTTTTAATCAGTAAAATACATATAACTGTATTGCTGGTGTAATTTCACTGTACTCAAATAATACAAAATAGGGCAGAGGGCAGCCATGTTTATGTAACATCACACTAATGCTTGACAAGACCTCCATTTACGGGTTTCTGTTGTTTCCAGCGGTAATGTGCCATTTCTGGCCACAGGGGAAGCAACAGGGGCCCTCACAAATGCCCGGCTTGTGCCTTGGACCTGCTTTCTTGAAACATGTTCTAAATACATCCCCTGTATTGAGGGGTTCATTGTTATTAGGCAAAACACAAATTCTGCTCAGTTGTTAAAGAGTAACTGCAGCCCCTCACCTCACTCAGCTCCTTGACTTGTAGCATTTAGCCAAGTTGTGCAAGGGGCGGAGTCAGCCTTAATTAATAATAATGTATTTAACACTTATTTCAGTAAATCTACAAAAACTATTGACTCATGCACGTTTTACTTAAACAATTATATTTGACAGACTGGTGTCTATCTAGAAGAGACATGGGCAAAGTCAGGCCCACGGCCCTTTGAGACATTCTACCCGGCCCGCCCAGTACATCAAACATTTAAAATAATAATAATAATACAACATAAAATGACTTGAGGAGCTTTGTAGAATGTTATTTTATCTACTGTTTCATAAAACAAAACATAGTCAAAGTGAACGGTTATGTTCGATTATGAAAATGGTGTTGCATAGGAATTAGCCTATATATGCAGAAATATGCAAATTAACAAAGTTACCTGTTTGTTAGCCAACATGCTAAAACATTTAAAATAAAACACAAAAGTATTGTGGCCCGCAAAGCTCTCTGACATTTTCAATGTGGCACCCAAGTGAATATAATGGCCCACCCCTGATATAGAATGTAAAATGAACTCAGCGTTGAACTTTACTGTGTAGAACCGGACCCTTTAGAAATAATTAGAAAGGGCAGTGAAATGGAAACATGCCAATGAAAAGAGCTATTAATATCGTACTGTACGCCCAATACCCCCATCCCCTCTCTTTCCCATCAACCTGGCTTTCCAAGAAAAGCTCCCAGGAGCTCCTGAAAAGGTCATCTCTCTTTGTAGTGTCAGTGGTGGTAAACACGAGCAGTCGGGAACCAGAACAGCACCCATCGCTCTCTTCAGCGGGTGTTGCCATGCCTACCCATACCACACAGGAAGACATGTCTGTGATGGTGCTTTCACGCCTGTTTGGTCCACTTCTATAGTTTGACCTCTATACAGATAGACCCGGCTCCGCTCGACTATTGCTCTCAGTTTAGTTAATTTAACGTAGATTGCAGTCTGGAAACCCTGTTCACACTAGCTGTCGCACAGCCACCTGGCTGGCAGACCAATCAGGGTGGGTCAGTGAGATGACGGTGAAGTCAAGCGCGTTTCTAAATGGTGGTAGAGCTAGATGAGGCAATCAAAACAATTGGTTAAAGGCTGTCCAATAGTTTAAAAATTAAACAGGTCTACTTTTAGGAGGAAAACCAATGTTAACACTTCCCAATGGAACGTGTCGAGACCTTACTCACCAAGTGAATGTTGGGTTCTGGTTAGTAAGGCTAGCGCTCTATAACATTGCAATGAAAATCCTCGTTAAAAACACAAGGCCTTTTTATGACCACTTGCCGGACAGAGAGTTAGATCTCGTATTAAGCCTGTGTAAGCTTTTTATTCATTGTTTTTATTTATCCAAGGCATACGGTACATCTCTGCATGACGTGCAGGCGTGCAAGTCTGTGTGCGTGTGTGTCTCTGCGTCAGTGCGTACGTGCGTGCGTACGTGCGTGTGTACGTGTACGCTCGCAATTTGCTGTGAAGCACTGGAAAGGGTGAGAGAGAAGCTTGTTGACTCTGCGTGCTAATGCAAATGAGAGGCTGTTCACACGCCACGATCTGCTCACAAAAGACCCGCCATCCCTCTCTTTCTTCTCCTCTCCTGTCACCCTCTCTTTTCTATCTGCCCGCCACTCTCCTCACTTCTCCTCTCCTCCTGCTTTCATCCGTTTCTCCTCCTCTTCTCTCCTCTCCTTTTCATCTATCTACAGCTGCCGGGATGTCTGGCGGTGGGGATGCCAGTTTGCATCAGAACACGTCTCTCTTATCTAACGTGTGGGAAGTCAAAATATGTAGCGGGTAGAAGCCTTTAAAGGCACGCTCCTCGATTGCGTTATTTAGGACCACCAGAGCACCATACTTCTTGCTGTCACAATAAATTGTATGGATTGTAAAACACATATGTCCTAAAGTGTGTGGACAGTTGCTCAGAACAGGGTTGCGAGAGGCACTCAAGTTTTACTAGCCTTTCTCTGCCTCCTCTGACCCTATGTGCCTTGTAAACACTGTTTACAGGCACTGTTACATGAGGCTGTTGCAGACGTGCGTGTGTGCGTGCGTGCGTGCGTGCGTGTGAGAGCGAACTAACAGAATCAAAACCAATAAAGACAATATAGACTTATAGACCACTGTGTGTTTAGTGTGCCTTATGGTCTCCATGGAAACGGTTGTTAGGCAAAGCGAGCTCTCAGACACATTTCTGGTCATATGTGCATGTGACCCGTAGGAAGTATATGTCTGTCTGTCTGTATGTGTGTGTGTGTGTGTGTGTGTGTGTGTGCATGTACCCTGGCATTGATTTCTCTATGTTGGCGTGCATGGTGGCTATATGCAAATGTCGACATGCTAATTGAAATGTGGAAATGTGTGGATCCTTACACCTAGACGTCCTTCACTGTTGGACTGTGTGCGTTTGTGAGTGAGAGAGAGAGAGAGCGAGAGAGAGAGAGAGAGAGAGAGAGAGAGAGAGAGAGAGAGGGGGGGGGGGGGGGGGGTGAGAGACTGAGAGTTTTTTTTTT
>JAODTR010005994.1:0-22070 GCA_025399935.1 Amblyopsis rosae
CAAGCTTGCATTAAGGTTCGTTGGCGCGCTTAACGTTGGAGCTCATGACGATGCAATTCTAAGACCACAATGTTACCACTGGCTGAAGAAAATAAACAGCTAATGGCGTCCGTGCGCAGTCACCTCTGATGGTCCCGCCTGCAGCAGCGGTCGGCACAAGTAACCTTCGGCTCCAATTGAAACGTCCACAGCGACGACCGGAACTCCCCTCGTCCGTAGTCTACACTCTTCAGGCCGCGATGCCGAAAAGACGACGACGTCCGTCCCACAAGGCCGATAGTTTGGAAACCAAGACGGCCAACCAAGCAGGCAGTTGAGAAGTCCACCGCTCGTCAGCAGAAAAACAGTCACACTCGCGCTGCACAGCGCACCAACTCGTATTGTCAAATGTCCCGACTGTTCAATTCACTAAGCACACAATAAAATGTTCTGTCTAAACAATACAGTTACGTCCCTACAGCTCTCCGCCCGACACATTTTATTCCCCCGTCTTTTTTCTTCTGCCCACGCTCTCTCTCTCGCGGGTTGTTTTTTTTTTTTCAGCCGTGACCTCCAGGTCAACAGGAAATACAATTTAGCGTCACCCAGGTTTTTTTTTTAATTATCCAACTAAACAATTATTATACAGATTAAATTATAAAGTGAAACTTTTGCAAATGTATATATTTTAAATGTAGATTATGAAATCACTGTATAGAGTGCAATGACATTTTATAGATGCACCAACATTGCAATAACCCCAAAGAACTTAACTCAAATAATGTATCATTAACTTCCACATACTTTAGTTAAACAAATAATATAACTGATGTTAAATCAGGTTATTACAGCTGTATACAATATTTTAAACATGAAATGTAGCTGCAAACAACTACTACTAACTAGTATAACTAAATTGTGCCCTGTGCAGAGAATGACATCACCCTGTGTGTTGTTATCCCAGCTCCTCTGTTATGATGGCTGGTGCATGTTAGTGTGTGTCTGTGTGTGTGGGGCCCACAAAGCATGCTGGTGCTCTAAGTGTTACATCTAGAGTCATAAAGAGCCACTTTAAGTAATTCATGGAAAGCAAAGTTACATCAGTATGGGAAATATAAGCATACAGTCTGCTGATATGAAAAAAATACAAAATTTGTGGCTCAAAACCGTGACACGTTCTAAACCGTGAGTTTTTGTGAGCCTTTGCACTACTAATACATGTGTTCTGTCGATATGATTTTTTTTCCCTTATTAGCATAGAATTGAATCACCACTGTTTTAAATTATTCTTTTAAATAATTGAGAGTAACATAAAGACAGTAATTGTTTAATGTTAAGCAGCCGACAAAAGAAGAAATCCTTCTCAGAAATATTAGACATACAGTATAGAGAAATCTTTTGCATAACCCACATCCAACTTCAACCAAGACAAACCAACATTTAATTAAATTAAATACAAAATGTTATTTTTGTATTAAAAAATTACTGTACACACACACACACACACATATTCAGTCTAACGAACGCTCTCTCATGTGTTATTACATAATTATAAAGTCAATATAATATATGCACACTACGACCTAAGACCACAAAACCTTCCCATGTACTGTACAAACTGGGCTGTGCAGACAGTGTTTAGTGTAGTGGTACAGTACATATGCTAGGCAATTTACTGTACCATAAGAATAGCATTGCTTCTGCCAATTTTACATATCCAAGCAAGATGAGTGAGCACCGAGCAGAGAGGTAATATTTTAACCCGAGGTTTAGTGGACACAGTCCTCGACAGGAGCCTGGTAAATGTGCACCACTACCACTCCACTTTCTCGCCAGCAGTGGAAGACATTCAGAGCAAATATTTGTGATTCACTGGCACATCCTCACATCCCAGCCCTCAACAGGGGTATACAACGTGTTTTACACACACAATGACTAGTTTTCTTTTTTTTTTTGCTCCGTTGTCTTTGTCTTTGAGTTTCTTGGAAATCTCAATTGAAGACCGTTAGTTACGACCGAAATGAAATGCCTGTGTTCAGAAAATATTCCCCATGTGGGTCTTGTGCTGATTGGTTGAAGTTTCTCCAATCACCTTGCTAGCTCGTGTGTGAAAATAGACATCAAACGTTTGTTGTTCTCATTAGCAGAAAGTGGTCAAGTCTCCTGATAATGATTTGATTGACACCTTACCTACCAACACCAATCATATTCAATTGACCGATCCCAAGCCCCGCCCCTAGGTTGGACAAAACAGACAGTTGAATTCAAAGTTGAATTCAAAAAATGCTCAACTGTTATTGGACAGGCGAAAAGGGGCGGGGCTTGGAATTTAACAAAGCTACGTCAAATCATTTAAAATACAGGCCACAAGAAACCATTATCGAAAATGGTTACATTTTATAATTGACAAGGACTACATTACACATTTTGGAAGATGTAGTCTTCCTCTGTCTTATTATATCTCACCCATGACACCAAACTCTGCCTGAACAACTACTGTGAGATGCCCACATACACAACACCAGGAAAATTGCACTCTTGATTTATATAAATCCCCTGTCAGCCAATCACGCTCTCCCAAGGAAACAGCCAAACATCTCTGACCAGGCCACCTCTGTTCCCTTCCAAAACACCTCATCTGACCTCGACATCAGCTGCGAGTCATCCGTCACCAGCTCGCGGCCCGGTAGCAAGCTGCCAGTCCCATTCCGGTCTGTTCCCTGTCAGGCCAGATGTGTCCTCCGATATAGCTTCAGCGGTTCAGCAGACTCAGAGAAGGCGACCCCCTGTGACCTCACTGTTTCTCTCGCTGGTGGGGCTGAATCATTTTCTTGCAAGCAGAGATGATGGGAAGTGGAGATGTGCGAGTTCACATGGGGTTTCTCGCTCAGTCCTGCACGGGTCACAGTGAGTAGCACTTGTTCTCATTGTCACTGTAATAGTCTATTGCAGTAGTCTATCCCCCCCCCCATAAGATGATTTTCGGAAATGAAATTACATTATAAATTTCATATTTTAGCCATACTTGTTAGTAGTGGTACTGTTTATGTTTATACATAATGCTCTGCTACTAGTCTATGAAATATTATCAAAAATTAAGGCTGTTATGCTTCTACCAGCTCTGAGGATAGCGGGGGTCGCAAGTTATTTTTGGGGTCGTGAACTGAAAAGTTTGGGAACCCCTGGCCTATTTTAGCAGTTTTCCATAGGCTTTAGCATAGGCCAATGTGATTCACAATAATTGAACTTTACAAATTCTAGAGAGTAAAGCTATGTACGCTATTTCACTGCAATATATATCTTGACTGTGCTGTGTCTGCATGAATCATGTTATTCGTGTTATTGGCCTAAAGTGTAAATTTATAGGAAACTTAAGTGTTTACTAAGTGCTCCCTCTTAGCAAACACAGTAGATCTACTGTTAAGTCATAATCATATTTTCCCTAAATATGCTGAGCCTGTAATATTTCATCATTTGATTCAGAGAACACCTGCGCAAGAGCCCATGTGAAATGATATACAGTAGGACTTGCCCAATATGAACAGACAACCAGATCCAATTAATAAACCACTGTTTGTTAGCTGCCTTCTGGCCCTGTCCCAAATACTTATGCAACTACAGCAAGCAGCCCTGCTGGTTTGAGATGTGTAAATGGAGTGTATCTGTGTGTGTGTGCGTTTGTGTGCGTGTGTGTGCGTGCGTGCATGTGCGTTGTGGTTCTGGCACGTAATATTGTAGTATATGTTCCATGCAGTGAGACATGGGTATGAAATGTTAGACCTCTTTCCTGGATCACTTTTTCTCAAATGCCTATGCATGCCAATGAAACAATATCTTGCCACAATATTATTCTAAATGTTCTAAGGTTTCTTTGCACTCATTGGCATATTTTACTTTAATGAACGTAATCAACTTCCAAGTCAAGAAATCAAAAATCGAATATGAAATGTGTTTAGAACCCCACCTGTTATTGCACATAGAGTATACTGTATGTAAGTACTGAATCCACACAACATATTGTGTTCTTAGGAATTATATTTAACTTGAATAAATCTGAATGCATACTGTAACTTCACTATTTATTCACTGATGTTCAGAACATTCCATGTGGTCACTCAAATGAACTTAAAAAATGAACACTTAAATGTTTGATGCAAAAACACCATTGCATTTAATTGTTTACTAACCTATTTACTGGTAATGTGTTATTCCTCTGGCAGAATAATTGTATGTAGGCTGCAGTGCTTCGACTGGGAGCATCGAAAAAAATTGGGAACAAAAAGGCAGCTGAAAACAGCAGTACAGTATGTTTGATTCATTAAATGCAGCAAACAAACTAAATATTTCATAGCAAATGTCAATGTGGACTTAGGCTTACATTATGATTAAGTGCAGAAGTACAGTCAGAAGGTTTTGCTAAAACCTGTGAAATCACATAATGTGAAATTTTTGTAGGTTAGTGTAGTAGAACATGAATGCAGCCAATATTACACATGCAGGAGAATGGAAATGCTCTGCAAACTGACAGTGATGTTTTTTCCTCATAAGAGCAAAGGTGGTGGCAATATTAAATGTTTAAGGCGTGACATTTTATGCACTGCAAACAGATGGCTATTCACACAGATGTGCAGGCAGTGGCTGCGTTGATATAGCAGTGATCTATAGCCTGCTTGCTAGCTTCAAACGATTAATGACGCAGGACATTTCCACATTAGTAGTGATTAAAGACTTTAAAAGCAACCGTCCGAGGTACCAATAGGATTGTGAATGTGTGTACAGTATTTGTGTGTGTATTCACATTGGCACTGTATTCAGTGGCTTGTAAAATAATGTTGTATAAATGTATTGCTTTTAACAACGTTCTGAGTTACAGTACTGTATGTAAATAACATCATTTTTTTTTCAATGTTTATTTTACAGAGAAATACAAATTTAGCCATGTTAAAACATATGTGTGTGTACGTGCATGATACTGTATACTAGGTGGTTTTAATCTTTTGGAATAATGCAATATGAAATTTGTTCATCACAGAGAATAACAATAATTTCCAGCATTTCAGTTGGTTACCCAATCATGTCAAACAGAAGTAATACATATGTATCAAGTAAATACAACCACCTCGTTTTAGAGTGTGTGTGCGTCTGCGTGCGTGTGCTTTTCGTGCTATAGGGTCAGTTTGTGTCAATGCTTTATCCATGACTAGTTCCCAGAACAGAAAGCCAGATAATTTTGTCCCTTTCAGTAACACTCTTGAAACACTCTTTTATTTCCGTTATATTCTGCTCACCTTTATATAGTGTGTTTCAGTACAGTTCAGTATGCTCCAATATCACCTCTGTTCATCGCTCAGCCACAGCTCTCTGCAGAAGACCAATCCTTCCCCAAATGAGGACATTTCCTTTCATTCTTTGCCAGGAAAGAAGAGAGGAAAAAGCTTTTCAGAAAACTTGTCCATGACCCACTAAGCCACACCATTATGCTCTTGACAAACATCGATGTAACCAACACCCTCTGTGGGTTCGTCAATAGGAGAGAAAGATGTGCCCGATTTGAATAGAGCTGCACAAGAGCGAGCTGACAATGCTGGCAATAATTAGGCAAAACACTTTAGGAGAGGCCTGGACCAGACAAAGATACTCTCAGGTTTCCTCAGCAGTTTAATTGGACCTGTCAAGGGCATGAGATTGTTACATGTACTGCCGTCTTTTAGCATCACCGGACGCGCGGAAAAGAATGTGCTGCTAGCTTGTTCGCCTGTCAGTGATAATGCCTAATGGGTGTGCTTAAAGAGCTTTCTAACAGCCTTAGTGTAAACAGTCTAATGATGGCTTTCCTGACTGTCTTAAAAAGCCTCAGGGTGACCCCATGACTGGGAAGGAGTCACAAACTGAATGGCTGCTGTCGACGTTTGTGTGATGCAACTTGTTATGTATTCTTCTTCGCTTTCTGAAGTCTTCATCTTTGCAGAGCTGCAGTACATGTGTGTGTGTGTGTGTGTGTGGGGGGGGGGGCAAATTTTACTGACTGTTGTCACACGTATTTATCGTATCTTCAGGGACCATCTCTTGTCTCAACATGCAAACCGAGACTCTGTAAAAGCCACCAGTGGTGCACGTTCAACATAATGCCGTTCCTTTGTGTGAAATCACTCTTCCCCTGTGCAGCAAATCATTTTCTTAGCTTGTTCATCCACACCACCTTTATCGATGTTCCAGTTCAGCATCTATTACGCAACTACTAATTGACGGCAGAAAGGAGCGAGGCATTTACTGAAAATGAATGCCTCGCCGCTATTTAGGAAAAGAGGCACAGGTTTCTAGCTGTGCGTATAGAAATGTCGCTTTATCAGGTGCATTTAGGCATTATAACAAAGCCATTGTGACAGGTCGGGCTTCACTCTGCCACTAATGATGTGTGTGGTTACCTGCGTTGTGGCAGTCTATTATGTAATGTGTTTTTATTATTTGTTCAGCAGTAATTACATTTATTTCTAAGCTTCCAGGAGCACGGGGTAATTCCAGTTTGCACCCCTTTCTGTGTTAATTGAGGACGGTGTGTTGGTTTAGACCGTTTATGAATAATGCAGAGCGCCCTTGGGAAAGGTTGTGAGGTCTTGGAGGAAAAAGAGACGGGAGGCTTAGGTGTTGCTTGGGGAACAGATTAGAGCCGTGCTTTTTTGACTGATGGGATCAGAGCCAAGTATTGGTAGATGACACAAAGTCTCTCTTTATCTTTCTTTTCTCTCTCTCTCTCTCTCTATCCATCTCGCTCTCCATCTCTTTGTTTGTCTCTCTTTATTCCTTACCTGATTCCAGATAGAGATCATTGGGGAAGGTGAGTCAATGCTGTTGACCAGGCAGAGGAAGGGGGAATGGGGGGTTGGAGTCAAAATACTTTGGAATTAGCAATTGATATTGACCCGCCTTGCTAGTTTTGTATATAATTTATTTAGGATTTTCCAATATTACCGCTAACAGCATTAGCATTTAACAGTGCTAATGTAAGATAGGTCATGTAAAATGTGTAATAGTTATTACACGCAAATGCACATTTGCAAGTTCACGTTGTAGACTAGACATAAATTGTAGGTTTTGTCCTTTATGTGTTGATTGGAATTAAAGGCAGTGTTTCGATGAACTCGTACATGTTGTCACTCTGTTTGGCTGTGCTGAATACTTGATTTATAGGGCTATAGAGTTTAGAGGAAGTCAAAATGTATTCGCAGCACTTAGCAAATGTGTGTGTGTGTGTGTGTTTTTAACCTTACAGGCAGCATATGGGTCAACTGTCATGGCTGCTAGTGAAGCAGCTAGGAGGACGCTTCCTTTTTTTCTCCTTTCAGTCTTGAGCAAATTACATAAGTAAGACTAAGTGCTTCCAAATGAGAAAGCGATGCGTTTACAATCTATAAATGTTTTAAACATGGCCCTGTAATACACATGGCAGCGGTGGGATCAACGATTGCATCCGTGGCGACTAGCGAACATATGCTGAGTCATAATGGTCTTTGGTACAGGGGTTCCAGATGTAACAGCACATGACTTCGATATTCATCTGGGCCATCGTTTGTCTGCATCAGCGAGAACACATCCTAGAAAGCGTGTGTGCCTTTGCCATAACATTGATGCCATAAATCTTTAACTGAGCTCTGCACGTGATGAAATGCATCTGTATGCTGCCCAATGTAAACTTCTAACACCCCCCTCCCCATCCTTCTTTCCTTCCTCCCTATACACACACACGTTACACACATACTGTACTTGGACCTTTTCCCCGTGGACTTATCTGTACACCTTTACACCTACGCAGTGGTCTATAATGTCACACTGCATAGCTTGTACGTATGTTCATTTATCCTGTTATCCATATTTTATACTTTGCGTGTATACTATTGTTAGATCGTACAGCCTAAGGACAGTTTGCACTTTGCACATATGCACATATGCACTTTACTGCTCCAGGCGACATAGACACTGTGCCTCACAGTAAGGGGATCTGCTGTCACGGCAATGCACTTTGTTTCTGTATTGTATAAAGTCTTGTGATACATGTTGCGTTTGTGTTGTGACTCATATTGCACCTTGGACCGTGAGACACGGCATTACATTCACTTGTATACTCTGTATGGGAATGAATGGCTATAAACTGAACATGAACTTCTCCTGCGACACAATTACTGTGTGGTTTGATGATGCACATGTATACAGTATCTTCAATGGAATTTAACAGTATTATCATTCCATATTGTCCTTGTCCTCAACAGCTTTTCTGTAATGTTTTATCAGATATCTCATGTTTTCATCTTTAGTGTCTACTAGGGCTGGCCCCAAATATTCGATTATTCGGGTATTCGTTCATTGGGTAAGTATTTGATTTAAATATTGGGATTCGAGTAGTCGTTTTTTCACATGATGCATGCATGTTTTCCCATGAATCCCTTCTGTCTCCATATAAACCCACATGTTGAAATGTAATTGCCTGACCTATACTGTGTCATCAACACAATTGATTGCAAAATGGCTCTGTTTGTAAGAAGAGAGCAAGGCTATTCATTCACACTTGGTGGTAAGGAGGTATATGCTATCTGACTGGCTCAATTGACATGTCAATCAAAGTGGCCATTTTTAGCGCATGGCTATGTTTACATGTGTGCTCACTGAAGATAGGAATCAAATATTACTTCTGTTATACTTCTTAATTATAGTTGAGTGTTTTTAATGGTGTTTTTGAGAAAGAGTATTCGAATACTTGATCAGACATACCATCAAGTATTTAAAACCTGTAAAATGGTATTCAGGACAGCCCTAGTGTCTACAGTATACAGTATCCACATATTTTAGCATAATCTGTTTTTAGGAACATAACAGAACTCCCCACAATGCATTTGTAAAATAAACAGACACAGCAAACACTACTGTACACAGAAAATAGGATGTTTGTCTTGAGGATGTCCATAGAAGCTTGTTGTGAAGAATATTCTGCTGTGCTGAATCATTATTGAGCTTGACAGTATTGGGCAAAGAGTACATTTAACACCGTACAGGTTGTACAAGACAATGGAAAACTTGAAAGCTGAAGCAAACATGATAGTTGATTGATTTATATATTAAGTAGTTATTTGCAATCCCTTATTTTACACCCTTGAAGCCTAAAGGCCAACGCACACTGAAGGCGTCGACACGCGTCAAAAGACGCCAGTTTTAGAACTAGTTCTTTTTAACTGGGCAACGCCCACTGGCCTGATGCGTGGCGACGCCAAGGTTTAGAATGCGGTTATATTTCTTGGGCGCCAAGCCATAAACATGCATCGAATATCTGCAGGTTTCTGAGCTCCTCCGTAAATTCGACTTTACCTTTCGAACCTTGCATTCCTTGACGCGCCACCGAACGACGACGCCAATAGGCGGCGGCGTTAAGCCACCAAGTGCACATGGGAAATGTGCACAAAACGGACTTACTAGTTGGATCTGTGGAACAAAGCCAACAATAAGCCTCTAAGGTTACTAAACATGTTAACTTAAACTATAAAGTCAGTGATTGTAAGCTAATACACTTTGTGTGGAATTCAGCAAATATCTACTTATTTTTATATTTACTCATTAGATTCTCGTTCTGTACGCATGCAAACAATGAAAGCAATAATCAGGTGTTTCTACTGTACGCATCTCTGGCTCTATAAATAGGAACCCAGAACTCAGAATGCACTACTAAGTTGCTTTAGATAAATTACCCTGTTGTTGTACCTTGCTAAGGGTAGGCATGTGTGTACAATATGAGTCATGTCAGTGTGACAATATTATACTGTAGTTATTATCATCTATTAGCAGTTAACAAGAGCAGATTAAAGTGAGCCCCACAGGTGACAAATACTGTATGTGAGCTTTAATGTCTGGCCAGCGAAGGGCGGTCATTGTTCCGGAGACAGCAATATGCTACTTACCCACCGACTATCTGTCCTCAGTGACAGGGACACGATTATTTAAGGTTTCATCCGAGCATGACTTACTATTATGTTGTCACCTGCTGCCAGCGTGCAGTCGATACCTGCCCAGGCCGTGACGCTGGCACCACGCGATGACAGCTCTGTCACCCGCATCCTCATGGTGGAACGATACAGAGAGCCTTCCGCCGCAATGCCAGGTTAATGGTCTGGAGAGTGACACATTGGATATTATCATATTGGAGAATCAACCGATAATACTGCGAGGAGAAGGATACATGGCGGGAGGTCTACTATTTAGGAGGGCAGAAACAATGCTGTGGGGGGAGTGAGAGCCTGTTCTTTTCAATCCGTACTATTGTTGTTGAGGACAGCCATATTGTATAAGTCATTCAGCAGGAACAATGGTGTGTGGAACACAGTTGAGAACTATTTAATCTCAGTAATATGCACCGCTCTTTATTAAAGTCCTTTATCATACAATGGAAGAAAAAGGAATAGATGAAAAAGAAACAAGAAATAACACCTTTTTAATATGATTTTCAACTCAACACTTAATTGCATATTCCCCCTAAAGGCAGAGAGTGGTATGGCCGAACAATGAGGCTGCCCAAGGGAATAACCAAAGATTAATTGAACAGATATGAACCTTTTGACAGTAACATTTATGTTTTTGTTTACTTTTTTTTCAGTGAATAATAATAGGCCACCTCCCTGGAACATCCCACATCACTTATTAGTTCTGCTTTGCAGCTTGTTATTAATATTTAAACAGTAACGGGAAGACTAATTTCTGTAAATTACGGTTTGTATGGGACTATATCTCACCAAACTTAAACAAGCTATTTAGATTTAGTAACCATTATTTGGCTGCCAAATGCATAATTAATATAGAATAAACATACATAGTATGTTCTACTATGTGGCATAGTAGAATTAACAATCCTCAGCATATTGAAATGCAAAGAAAACAATGTAAATTTTGGTTCAATCATACCAGACTTACAGTAAGAAGAGGTATTGCGGCCTGTTAACCATTTTTAGGTTGACATAAATTTGGTGCATTTATTGCAGTACAATTCCACCAATATGATGGTGGCTTTTAGACAATAAGGCTGTGAATTGCGACAACATGCTAACAGAGCAGATGAGATTCTGGTGGATATTTCTGGTATATTCGGTGGTACATACTGGAAAATATTCAGTTTATGTAATTTGTGGTGTAATGTGGTTTTCTGTGGCTTTATGTGTTAACTACAAAATAAGACTTCATAAATAAGAATTTTTTCTTCTTCTTGGTAGCATGCGGTTGAAGTTAAGGTTAGATACAGTTACAAGTTGCCTTTGTGTTTCTCGCATACAAGTCAACCAATTTGTCACTCGTTGTCTGAAACCCAATGGAGATACAGAGAGAGGTTAGTTTGTCGCAAGTGTGCTTTGTTGTCCAGATGGACTGCTCCTGGCTGTTGCTGGGCCCTCTGCTCTGACCCCATGCTTGTGCCCCATCCCCAATGCAACAGAGGCCATCTGGCCACAACCACATAGCCTACTAAATTGAATTTAGGGCACCATTTCAGGAAATAACTATCTGATTAACACCAAGAAGGCAGGGTATAAGCCACATCTAATATCCAGCTAGGCACTCTGAAATCACCTCACATTAGAAATGATCCTAAGCATTCATGCAAGCTGTGATGGAGGCCATTTTGTCTGCCTGAGGGTACCTGCTTGTAATCCACCTGGTGCCATTGATATCACACTTCCCTTCATCCAGAAGCACTTGTTGGCACTGATTTATACTGACCCGAGGGCAGAGCCAAGCGCTTGATGTAGTGTGGCCAATTTTCACTATGAATCACACAGAACCCTGTCCATGAGTTACCCTCCCACCCACCGCAACATTTTTAAAATAAATTAGTCAAAAAGCGTATAAAGTCTATTTTTGGCCTCTGGGAACAAGGAAACATGTGTGTCGGTAGCCTATGGTCAAATTCAATGCCAGACAGAAAACAAACAATGGTTATAAAACACCACATGCCCAAATGATCCAGAAGCTTGTACTCACTGGACACCTATGAGAGCATTATATATTTAGGTTCTGTTCCTTTACTTGTTTTTAGTGTTGGATGAGAGTGTACAGTTATATGGTGTACCGATATAAACTAAACACGTGTTAAAACACATTAAGAAGATATTATGTTATGAAGAGCTGCTGCACTATACTGTATATGTAAAACCCACAATGAAAGCAGTTTATGATTCATTACTTCTTGAGGGTGATGATGGCTCCAGGCGTCACCCGGCTAACAGAAATCTCCTGTGGTCCATTGTATATAATAAAGTATAATAAAGAATTCATGCAGTGCTTTTGCCACACATAGCTCATTAAGCAACCTACTGATGAGATGAAACACAACTAGCTCATTGGGGTAGAATCTGCAATACAAATACACTGTAATGATTTGAGTTAGCCGCTTTGACTTAGCTGCTGACTGTATGGAGTTAGCAGCCAGTCTAGATCTTCTACTTGGCAAACCCTGCAATATCAATTAGTTCTATGAATGGTAATCAGGTAAAACACATTGGTTTACAGTACAGCACAAGTAGGAATTGCTTTATGGCATTTATTCTAGCACCAATGCAACTGTTCTATTTTGTAATATGTCTTCTGTACTGTTGTTTATTGTTTTGACTAAGTGGGAGCTAATCAAAGTTATGTAACACTTGTGCATAAAGAATAGTTATATACCAACACTAAAATAGTATTTTTTTATAACTATAAATCACAATATATTTGGTGTAAATTTAAAGAATAGTTATATAACCACACTAAAATTGAATTTTTTTAATATATATTTGTAATTTCTTATCTCTTCTGCAGAATTAAGTCTGTGTTCATAATATATATTATCTTGACATGCTATATAGTATGCTGGAAGAAAAACAAAGTACGTTATAGTTATGGAAAGACATTTTCTATGACACCGACTTGGTGCACTTAGTGGTGACATCTAGTGGCAGAAAGTCATATAGAGTCACTGTAAAGAAGGACTTACACAGTATTGTAGCTGACATTACTCTATCTGCAGGAAGAGTAGACAATAGCTCCAGTCTTAATAAGACTTACCATGGTTTGGTTCTACAGGGCATTTGTCAATCTTTGCGTGTATCTTTTAAACAATCAATCTGTTTGCAGAGTACTGCTATTTCCTAAAATTTATGAAAAATATGTACCCTTGAAATAAAAGGATGGTTATTACATGTATTTATTAGATACAATATATCTAGTTCAAACGGGTTCTAATCAAATCAGTCCTGACGAGCACTCTAGCTCATAGCAAACGGTACTACGGTACTTGCACTAGTCACTTCTCTGACCCATAGCAGCCTCCTGTCCTCAGGGTAAAAATGAAATATAAATGAATAAATACAGCTTGTTGTATAAACTACACCTTGTTTCCATACTACATTTGCAAAAATCCATTCGCGCTACTGTCAACCAGTGCATGTTGTACGATACTGATGTTATCATCGCGTTTTCAAATGCACTGCTGGAAAACACGTCAGGCAGAATGACTAGCGATAGCATCCTGATCAGTGGTCTAATAAATACATAATAGTGTTTATGTGCGGCTCCTGACACGTTTGCTGCTTTATATAAAAGGAAAAAGGAGAGTTGTAGCCGCTCTCAATGCATCAGTAACCTTTGGTTGCCTGTGATTCATGTCTGGCTGTGGCCCTCGCCCCTCGCCCCTCGGCTTGCCTTGTTTTTTCTTTGTTTTTGTTTTTTTTCGCTCTGCGTTTGTCTCTGTGATTTCATGGACTGCCAGCCGTATAGCTCAGACTGCACTGGCCTTGGGCGCCACATTACATGCAGAGCTGTAAGGCAATGGGTGCGTGTGATCCAGCGCTATTGAAGCTGTTCTCGCTAGCTACATGGAAATGGAGACAGAAGAAGAGTGTGTTAGTGGATGTCGGGTTTCTAGGTGGTCTGCTACAGATTGTATGTTGGTGGCTTGAAAGAGTATTTCTGTTGGCTTTTTAGGGATCTGAGCTGAACTGTCAGAAAGAAGATCAATGCCAACTTCCGAGCTGGCAATCCGATGTGATAATGGTTGTACCCCACCAGGTATTAATCTGCAAACATCAAAACAGTTATTTTATCTGTTCTCAACTGACATGAAAGCACACTAAATAATATTTTTGTTGGTGCGGTTTTGTTGAGTATTATAACAAGGCAACCGTCAACTATTTACGCACATCCATTCCATACAGTTTGATAGCTAGCCTTGTTGGGGGGGAACGTCACCAAGCAGGAACAACAGCGTGGGAGTATAATGCATGATAAAAACATGAGAATTACCTCGTTGCAAAGCCATATTGAATGCGAACCCGAGGCTCAGGCCCACAATTGGGGGAAGCACATGCACTCGTTGCTGTGTGCAATGTTTCTGCTCTCTGTCCAATACACACACAGTGCACTGCTGCTTTAATTAAGCAAAAGCACACTAATGTGTTTTTGCTCTTGCCTAATGCTAAAATATTTAACGTGTACATAGATGGTGGGTTTAATATTTTACTGCACGATCTTGTAGACTCAGGAAAGCGCAATACCATTTGCATCGTTAGGTCAAGGTTTAATTAAGCTTGGCCTATAAGTGCACTGACTTGATATGGGAAGACTGCCTGCTGGAACACGTATAAGGAGTTTGCCTTTGGTCTCTCCTTCTTGGGCTTCAGGTGTATTCCGCTCTTTTAGGCTACACTGTATTTTATATAGAGCGGTTTTGTGAATGGCAAAACCTTTTTCCCGACCAAGGATAGCTTGAGAAAAAAAATCTCAATCTGACATCAGATCCAAAGCATCTCTCCCTTCAATGCCATATGGTTCTCCCTCAGACACTGCGCCAGATTAGGTTATTGTTGTGGTTTGTGTTCCTATTTACGCAGTCAGGGCTGTGTCGACGTACAGGATTATTTTTTCAGCGTGCAAAGAGAACGGTAAAGTAGCGGACTGCTAGGAGATATTTGGTGAATTTGACAACGTGTATTAGCTTAAAATCGCTTACTATACCTTCAGGTGTGGTTTTAAAAAAAAACTATGTAACTAAGAAAGTATGTGTAAATGATTTCACAAAAGTGATTTGATTGACACTAGTTTCGTACAGTTTCGTGAGATTATTAAAGGGCAAGGACATGTGTGGTCTGAGAGGAGGATCGCTTAGTATATGTGACTAATCTTTCACAAAGCTGGGGAAAGAGAGGGAAGGTGCACAGTGCTTAAAGTCTTCAGCATGGGGGATTTTGTTTCCACGCACACACACACACGCGCGTGCACGCGTGCGCGCACACACACACACACACACACACACACACACATACCCTCTCCTCTCCTCTGGCTTTGTGCACTCTGCAGCTCTAAGCAGAGCCATGCTTAAGCCGACGGGACACGGAGCTGTATGGGAATCAATTTAGAACGCAGCCATACGTGGAAATGGAATTAGAGCTGTCAACCACAGCCCTTTCATTCCTTCTCTCTCCGTCATCCTCTCTCTTTCTCTCTCTTATTGTAGTAGTAGTCACTTTGTTTCAGTCGAGCTAAAACAGAGTTTAGCCTCGCTAAATCTAAGTTTCTAAATTAAAAGTTACTGTGCAGTGTCTCATTGAGGACAGCAGCTGGCTGCTCTCAAGCGGTTTCATGCTCAAGGGGCTGCACATTATGGTGAATTATTTCACGAGGTGTGGAGTCACATATATTAGTCTCAGGAGGTCTTTGAAAATATATGAAATATTGTATTATTATTATTAATATTTATTACAGGGTATGCTGATATAACTAACAAGGCTCTTGTTAATAGTTTATCAGTATTAGACTTAATTTGTTCTTTTTAAACAAAGTCTTTAGCACATGTTTGTTATCAACATTACATCCACATATACAGTATATATATATATATATATATATACTGTATATACTTTTTTTTTAAATGTTTTTATATATTGCTACATATTTTAAAAAGCACACAATTTATCATAATTAACTACATAACTGTTAGACAAAATATTATTAAATGTTAAGCATGTGTTTAATGAAACACAACATACTCTGATAAAAGGAACTAAGTGTATTGATTCTAGCTATTAAAAACATTTGCCTATTAAATGGGTTATCTTTCAGATAGACATGTAATTTAAGTTATATATATAATTACATCTAATGAAACATATTATAATTATTTAATAAGCATGCATGCCACTGAATATATTGTAGTTCACATTTTAGTTTAATTTAATTTCATTAAGTATTTATCTTAAACCGGCCTTCTCCTTCCTTATTGATTGAAATAGTGATACCACTGTGATTTCACTATCGCACTAAATCTTCTGTCTTCACACTCACCCATTCAATTTAGCACTGGAAGAAGTCATGTTGGTTTGTGCTGCCGGCTGTCATGCCATAAGGCCAATCCTTAAGAACTGAGATGAAAGGCTATTAAAGCCACTTCAAAGTCTGTCTCTCTGTTCTAAATTACATTTGATTGGCTATCCCGCCCCAGGATAGTCGGCCAGCGGCTATTCATTTGAAGGGAGCGTAATAATATGGAGCTGTTCTGATATCCACATACAACACACTTATTGGAAATCTATAGCCAGCCAGTCTAAGTATAGGATTCTGCAATGGGCACAATGAAAATGCTGGACGTGTCATTTGAAGTGGGTGTCTTTACAGGAGAAGATGCTTCTTGAAGACAAGTCTAGTGGCTGTACTATTAGAAAGCAGGGAATGATTGTAGCATCAGGCCATAAGCTATAGGCACACACATTATCTGTACTGTATGCCTCGTATACTGTGGATACCCAAAGGTTTTCATTCGACCTCACATAGATCAGATCAGATCACATCAAAACGAGTGCCAACCATGGCATGCAAAGCTGTTTTCACATGCAATCATCTATGGCTTAATAAACACTGTGTAACCATGCCAAGGAGTTGATTACAGGCAGCTCCCACCATGTAAAACCCACAGCTTCAATATAGTACAGTATGTCATGCTGCTAGTCTCGAAGCCAACTTTTCCCAGCCTGCCATCTATACAAAATAACAACACCAAGGTTTTAGCTGGGAACTATCACAGGCACAACACAAATCAGGTTCCCATTGAGTTGTCTTTCATTCAGGAAGGCTGTGCTTTTGCTATACCTTAAGATATATACTGTACAATACGTGTGTGTGTGTGTGTGTGTGTGCTCATGTGGCATTTCCATTAGGCATGCTTGTTGTTGTATTTTATTTGAATACCCGTAGTGGGACATGGGGGGCACTTTGAGTGATTACTGCCTTCTGGCTTATCAGATTTTGTTTAATGGATGCTAATGGCATGATAAGGCACATTAAATCCGTAATTGGCATTTAATGAAGTGAAATGCAAACAAATCAGGACCATGTTTGTGCCACTGACAGTATAGCTCGACTGAAACAGGTCACAAAGCCAACGTAAGATGATCAGTTAAAGTTGAATCGGCTGTTGGGATCTACATGCTATAGGTGATAGCAGTGCAGAGCACAATGTTAATGGTTACACTGGCATGTTTACTGTCTGTTTTTGTCCAGAACATCTTGCATCTTGAAATACGATGAACTCGCTGTTTGTAGTTGGCCATCACTATAAAATCACATCACTTAATATTATGCAGGTAATTCATCTCAATCTTCTGGAATATTCCTCTCCCTCGCTCTTCCCCTCATTCTCAAGTCACCCTTGCTGTTGTCAGTGTGATTATACAGATGTGGCGGTGGGTGTGTCTAGCGCTCCCTTGCCGGTGCTTGGGTTAGGTTCTGTGTACCCATCTGCTCATGCCCTGAGGCGGTGAACACAACAAACATTTAGTTTTCCTAATGTCCACATGCAAAAAGGAACACACAGGGGTGTGTGTGGTGTCTCATGCAAATGAGAAATATCTCAATAGAGATTCTGCTGTTTTGCTGTTTGCCATGACGGTTTGCGAACACCACCTTCAACAGGTTTTTACGGGGATCGTGAGATGATTTCAAACACCCCATATCATTCAATTTAGTTTTGGACACTTTTCCCCCCTGCTTTTTCTGCTGCTTCTAGCTTATCATTGTATTTCACTTTGAATTGGAAAATATGTTTATCTTTGGTCCCAGCAATCTCGAAATGATGTGCCACAGGGACAAATCTGTTTACACAACGGGGAAAACTTTAGATTTGGAACTACTTTTAATTATGCCTATTCTTTGTTTATATTATGTTATGTTTAATATATTGTGCAATGTGCATACAATATAGTTAATCTTTTCATTATGTTTATACTCTATATTAATATTCTGTTCTGGTTAATTATATGCTGTTATATTCGTGAAAGGTGATTTGTTCTTAACTCCTCAAAATCTTAGTTTAGCAAATGGACTTCATTATGTCTAATCCTTGTTAACATTTTGTTTATTTCTGTGGAAAAATGTCTGTCCGACACAGGACTATAACTATGTTTAACTGTTTCCTGTTTCCTCTTCTCAGGGGCCTGTTTGCGAACCATTATACGGAGACACATTATCTGGAAGATGGAACGGCAGTGAGCAGTAGCCACCACTTTACGGTAGGGTGCCTTTAAGCTAGAACTACACCGCAGCGATTTTTGCTCGTGCGTGTGGGAGCGACTGCTTATCAACAGAAATTTCGCCAAAACCCGACGCTCTATCAACTTTCTCTAGCGATTCAAATTTAGAATCAACAGCGAGAGGTGGTGCGTTTCCACCAATCAGAATCTAGGTAAAGGCTTTTCAGGCTTTCTTGCAGAGTAATATCAATATAAAAACCACAAAAACCCAATAACAGTGAGAATTTGTTTTTTTTAAGCAGGCCAAAAACAAGTAAACTGTTTACAGTTTGCATTTCAACATTATTCCTCCAAATGACGGCAAATGGATGGATATGCTTCATGTTTCTCTCCTGGTTGTGTTTCCCATGACTCCTTATCCTCTCTTCATTTAATGTTTAATTAACAAAAGGCATAGAAAGGCCTACATTTGATAACGCAAGCACTAGGCTACTAGATTTTGGTGTCAGTGTTGTGGTTCGCTCTTTACTAGCTGTCAGTAATAGTCCCGCAACTTCCTTGTTGCTGTTTTCTGGGTGGTCTGCGCAGACTCAGAAGGTAGCTGAAAGATTGTGGAACACGCACAATTGCGACGACAGATATGGTAATTAGGCTTCTGCTAGAAGACGCCCAGTCACTAGTCCACACCTTGGTGTTGTTCTACCTTTAGACATTTGACAGTTGACCTGTGGCCCTGATACTGTATGTTTTGGTCACACAGAGAAGGTCAGAAGGTTGTCATCTTTGTGTTTTAAGAAAGATGTTTCTCTTTCTCATTCGAGGATGCAATTAACAGTAGGCTATGCTATATTTTATCAATTTTAATTTAAATGTTTTTAATAAATGTAAATCATATATATTTAAAATCATCTGCTGCTGTTTTTGTTCAAACATTTGTCTTAGACCAACTTTTTCACAGATGCAGAAGCCTGAGTTATACTTTAGCGGGTCTGCGTTGCTAATGCCATGTGCTGACATGCTCAGTATTTACAGTTATGCGGCCTAGTTGCGTTACAACTGTCTACTGAGCATGTGAAGCCCCACTATGCAGAAATTGTGTCTGGTTAATTTGAGTGTCAATTATTTGACATAAGCATAGAAAAAACATTTCTTCCCAGTGAATCTCTTAGTTACAACAACACTGTGCCGATAGAAAATAGAATCAATAAATTAATATAAAAAAAATAAAAACGCTGTTTGTATTTTCACTGCCTGAACATCAGGGAACATGAACTAGTTGCAGCAACACCTCCGAGCAACACCTCCCAGCAACACCATCCAACCAATCTTCATTTGCGCGGCACTGCGGTTGACGAACGCGCTTTTAGATTTACTTATACTATCTTGTAAGGCACTTGAAACATACACGAGTTGATGTAATGCAAGGCCTCAAATTTAAAACAGTCTCTGTGTCATGACTTCAGAAAGAACAGTGTTTTTTTTATTGAAACGATAGTTTAATTGAACAGCAGTGACAGCTTGACAGGCTCTCTACCAGCATGTAGGTGAAATGGCTGGCAAGCTGGTGCTGACTAACAAGTCTGTATCCACAAAGCCAATATGCAAACAACCTTGTTTCCATGTTGTCATCATTTTTCAATGGAAAGACATTGCATGTGTTGCATCATGCTGTCAAGTACTCTAAACTCTATGTACTTTGCATCAGATTCACATTGCCACAGATGGGACTCACTCTAGACATGATTCTCCATGGCAAGTCTTTATCTGTGTCAGTGTTCTGCAGACACACATGTAATCTGCTGATAAGCAAAATCTTCATCAATCTCATGAATTATATCTGCCAGAGGAAATATGTGAAAACAAGGGGCTGTCTACATCTAACCACATTAACATTAATAATTGCTAAGTGGTCCTGGCTTGACATAAATGTTTATTAATAAGAATGTGAAAACAGAAATAAAGGGTCAAGTGATTATGATGTGTGCGTATAATAAAGTTTTCCACTTTGGAAACATGTCAAATTGTTTAAATAAATTACGTAGAAATTCACATTTTACGTACCGTATTCACCGCTGACCAATATTTGCAGCAAATATATCTGGAAGCATATGCAATGAACTAAGCTGGGCTGTATTCGCTGTTCACCTGTTTTTATACTGTATATGCCAACATCTTTACATTTATTAGAAAAATAACTAAATGTTCTCCCTTTTGTGGAAACATTCTTGTTAAATAATCTAAGCAATATTATATATACAACAATACCATCCACATCACCTTTCTCTTACTGAGTGTTAAATATTTAGAGAACACAAATGGCCGAGAGGTTTATTTAGAGGTTTTCAAATAGAGTAGGACTGGGCGTCTGGCTATTGGCTATAGGACCTCACAATACGTATCACGATACATATGCCATATGCGATACATACAGTATTGCAATACGCGCAGTAGAGATTTATTAGGTAGGAGGGACGAAACTGTGAGCAAAAGGTCTTAACCTTTAAGCCTGCACAAGTATTCTTGAGTTATTATGCATAATTTGTGTTACAGTAATACTAAACATGTAATAATGGAAAACACCAACTATGATGCCATGAGTAAGTCTGTCGCACCAGGGACTTTAACCCCGCCCCCCCACACAAAAGGTGAATGCACTACAAGGCACACCACAATAGACTAGTGTATGTTGCCATAGCATCCTTTATTGGAGAGTGAAATGTAACTTATGGCTGCAGCACAACTGGCTTGCCACTGTTACGCATTGGTAACACACTGGTCAACATGCCTACATGTTCACTAGTCAACAACACACGTCGTTAGATATTACCTCCCCATTAAAAAAGATTGTATTTTACTGACGCCAGGGGATGGAAAATCAATACAGTAGGCCTGTTAAAAAAATATATATATTGCAATACTCAGTTGTATCAGGTTTCACTTCAAACCATCAGCTTCCTCTTTGTGCTGTTTCCTTAGACAAGACAATGGTTTTTACTCACGCTCAACAGCCTCAAATGGTCTCTATTTTTCCCTTTTGACATATTCCTCCGGTTCTCAAATGATTACCATATTACCGTCTTTTTTTATTTGTGCCACCTCCTGCCCCGGACTCCAGCTGATTTCACGCAGCTTGTCTGTGTAGCATAAAGAAGACAGTGTTCTACAGCATGATGATGTGTGTAATCTTAGAACAGCATCCGGCAGCAGCAGCACCGTTACTATGGATTTCATGCTCAATTGGTGATAGCTAATAGTTAATCATGTTCCTTTTAATAATGCATATATATATATATATATATATATATATATAGGAATAATATACATAAATGTCAAATGTGTACTAAGGAGTATTTTAACTGCTGCTACCGCTTTCTTGTGGAAAGTGTGTTTACAGTATGTATTTTAATAAACAAGTGTGTAACACTACAGCACCTTTCTTTTGGAGAGTGTGTTTACAGTATGTATTTTAATACACACTACAGCACATTTCTATTGGAAAGTGTGTTTACAGTATGTATTTTAATAAACAAGTGTGTAACACTACAGCACCTTTCTTTTGGAGAGTGTGTT
>JAODTR010005995.1:0-11042 GCA_025399935.1 Amblyopsis rosae
CTTGTGTACGTAATTCACAATCTTTATAAATAATTAAGACATTCCTATGCAATTCAATGAAGGCTTTTATTTTGAAAACAAAAATCTGAGATAGTGTTGCCAGCCTAAGATTCTGTTGCCAAAAGAACGGTAATATTTACTACCACATTTTTCAATGTTTTTGCTGCGACTGCTAACTTCCGGGTATGCGGAGCAAAAAACGTATGAAAAAATATGACTGATTAATTTCTTAACGGAGACTTCAGCTGTCAGGTGGCCTAAACTCGGTCGAGACGGTCTTCATTGAAATTAATGTAGCCACTGAAACACATTGACTTAATTTGTTTTAATTGGTGAAAAATGCTAGTTTTTTATTTTATTTTAATGTGTTGTATTTAGTCTGTTTAATTTCTCTAATGGACCCTGAATTTGACAATATGTTGTCATGTTGATGTAATTATTAGTCTACGGTACTGGTAGCCTACCGTAAATTTAGACTTTGCTCATGTTGGGTTCACATTAAAGTCATGCACTTTAATGCGCCGGATTCGGTCTCAATGCTTTAGAACGGTCCCGTGCAGGCTCTTCCAAGGCAAATTTATCAGTCCCTTGAGTGCCTCTTAACCAATTCTGTTGTCTGAAAAAGGCCCTTGACTTTTCCCTTTACCTGTTTCTCCTCAGTGGTGTCAAATTATAAATTATGTTATTTTATTTTCTATGCTTTTCATATTGTACTATTTACTTTATACGACGTATGTACATATACAAGCCACACCCCACTTTTAAATCTTTGTAACCGTCATTACTACTTATTTCCTGGCCAATAGAGGGTGATGTATAAATAATATCAGACATGAGATGTTAGTGGTAGAAGAAGTAAGGCGGCAAGTGTAATGTTACATCCTGTTTAGGCAACTAGTAGGAGTGGCTATGGGTGGCTATATAAGCGGGAGATAGTGAATTTACCAGGGCTGAATTGCATTTCTCACAGGGCCTTACGGGACTGGGGATGTGTTTTCAGACCGCGGACGCGCCAAATTGTATCTTTGGATTGTTCATTGCTATTTAATACATTTCTCTATTATTCTTATCACTTTTGAGACAGAGTCCTCTTTTATTCTTTCTGGCTAAATTAGTAATACGTAACAGTGGCCTGGTGGAAACTCTATCATGAACCCATGGTTGAAACACCTTTCTGCACAGTGCCAGCTTTCCATCACAGTCTCCTCATGCATGTTCTTGCAGACTCGGTTACAGTAAGGATGTCGGGGTTTGCAATCATTGCAGTGATTAGAAAAGATACATTATATTTATTTGTATTGAAAATAGCACAGATGCAACAGTAAGGTTTCCATATACAACAACAATGGTATTATATGAGACTGTAACAATAAATATGCTCTATATAAACCCATAGTAGCATAAACCAATAACAATAGCCTTGTGTGAAAACAGCACAATTCAGTAGGCTACGTATTATCATATGCAAATAATCAACTTCATAGTATATTTTATGACCAGGACTAAAACTTTAAATATTAATTTATTTTATTGAAACTGTCCTGTAATAATTAATTGCCTGCTTATATCAAAATATGGGGGACAAATGTGTTTGTAGAGAACTGTCATGGGCTTATGTAAGATGACCAATAATATGCATTTAGTGAAAGTGCATGGGCAATGGGGTAATAGATGTCCTAATCAAACCCACTGCAATCTTGGTTTGTTACAATGCACAATTTAATTAAGACACCTCATAAAGTAATCTCAAACATACAGTACTTTTGCAAATTGTGTCACATAAAGGCCACATAAAGCTCAAGATGAGAAATGGATGTCTGCTGTAAGAATTTTATTTTTCCCATCGCATCTCCATATAAAAAGTTTGCGTTAGGTGTGTGTGGTGTTAATAACCTAATGCAGAGTCACACACACACACACACAATATTGTTTTTCAAGTCTTGTCTGGTTCCAGATGAATGCATATTGCACATCAGGTAAGGACAAAGACTAACCACATATATACAATTTATATATTTAGTTGAAAATGGCCTTTTATTCAAAGCCTTCTTCAGGTTTGAGTTGGGTCTGAGGGTCCAGATGAAGCCAAAGGCCTCCCTCAGCACGCAACACAACCTGGGGGAGACGGCGGATGTCCCCAGCAGCTGCCCCTGGGTGAGGGTTCATGGCCAGGCTCAGATGGAACCTAAGGAGCGTCAATGCCACCACAACTCGCAGCTCTGCTATGGCAAACTTCTGACCAATGCAGTTCCTATGGACAAATACATATGCACGATAGTAAAGAACTGTAGGCGACCATTAAAGGCAGGGTTGCTAACTTCGGGCTCAAATCAAAACTAAATCCCTCACAAGTTCTGCACCAAACGCTTTTCCATTGCTGTTACCAGCTCGCCTCTACTCGCCTCTAATCGCTTTAGGGAGCTTCCATTGGGCAACCTGCTTTGTCGAGGTTCCAAGCGAGCTGAGGCGATACCAAAATGTGAGAGTTCAAATGTTTATAAACTCCCCACCACACACACACACACACAAATGTGCTCATTCAAAATTGTTAATAACCTAACTGACGTTTTTACCTCGGGCCAGAAGAGAACGGGATAAAGGCATGGGAAGATCGCCCTCTGGTGTTGTCAGGATCAAAACGCAGAGGGTTGAACACCTGAGAGAGCCAAAGCAGAAATAACAAATTTGGTTAGGGTAACGTTCTTGTTGAAGGCAATTTAAAAAGGTTTATTTTCAGAATTAATGCTCAAAAATAGGATAAAAAGACATTTAAGATGATTAGAGAAATACAAATCTCACATTAGGGTCCTCCCATACAGTGGAGTTGTAATGCGTTCCATAAATACTGACCAAACATATGGTACCTGGGGAAGAAAAACAGATGCTGGAAATGTGACAAAACACAGGCAATATTCAAGATGAACAAATCAGTTCAAATCAGTATCTATGACCAGGGTTGTGGGATTCATCCCGCATGTGCATTTTTATGTTTTAGGCTTTTAGGCATTTCTATGTTTAGGTTTTATAATGCTTCTCTCACACACACAGACCTTCAGGAACAGTTCTCTCCCCTGGTAGTGACATGGCCTGGGTGTATTGTCTTGTAACAGCTAGGACAGGAGAGTGCAGTCTGAGCGACTCTCTTATACACATGGTGGTGAATGGCAGGTTGGATAGATCGTCCCTTTAGGGAAATATACAGGCAGGTAAAGAAATGAACACAAAGTACTGTACAGGCATGATGGCATTGTAGCAATGGAAATTTCAACATACAATTTTCGCGTTAGCAGATTCAACACAACATTCCAGTTTATTGGAGGGTATTTTACTATATAGTTAGGTAGCCCTGGAGGAAACATTTATTGAATGATTATATTATATTATAAAGACAGATAGGTATTCACTAGCTTTCAATGCTAGTGAACTGTCATTTCTAATGAAAAATTACAGTTGGATATATTAAAAGAACAATGTTGTCGGAATAATTGCACATAGAGTAAGCAAACTCAAAATCACAGCAATTATAAAACCATATGAATTTTCTAAACACTACAGAACCAGTTCTCATACTGTTATAATGGGTCAAGCTTGCCATCCCTAATGTTTAGATGTGCACACATACAGTATACTCATGAATGCATTCAACAATCATGTATGAATCTATGTATTTTGATGCAAATGTTTTGTACCCACTATATTAAACACAATATTATATTATATATATATATTATGTGACACTAATTAGTTAAAGTATATGGTTGGATAAAGAACATTACTATACAAATATTTTAATTTCACAACTAAATCTGTTGCAAAAAAAGCAAACATTTTCTGTATTGTAATAAGTTATGTAAAATAATAGATTAATTTAATTAATTGGTGTGAGTTTTCTGACCATGTTATTTCCTCTTTTTGTCTGCCTTGCATCAGCGTCATGACTTCCTCTTTGCATTTCTCCTGGTAGTGTGGGTGGCACGCTAGATTATACAACGTCCAACATATTGCACTGGCTGTTGTGTCGTGACCTATGAGGAAATGCAAATGATTGCAACCTATCACTTCTCTATAAAAATACTACAATTAGTAAATACAGTTATATAGAGAGCAGGGAGGGGTTAGGCATATTGCTTAATTAAGGAGTACAGCTGTGAGTGAGGCCATCGAACCCAGGACTTTTCTGGGAGGCTGGAATCCCTAACCCTAGCCTATCCTGCCTCCCACATTATTCCAAAAGTATTCCAATATTAAGGGTTGCTATTAAAACGGTACATATTGAATCTTGAAAGTGACTGACCTGCGAACATAAAAGTGTTGGCCTCTGCCTGAATCTCCTCATCTGTTAGGCCGTGCCCCTCCTCGTCCTGTGAAACACGCATGTGTGCGTGCGCACACACACACATGCACGCAGTGTATTTCTTGAGCACACTTCACTTTTAGAAGCAATAACATTAGACTATTTATTAGAGATATCCATTGTCATTCCCTCTCAGGGCATCACGCCTTTACAGATCTTTTAGAATTGTATTTCCCAGTCACTATTTTCATCATGCTCCTCAAGTCTGTGCTGCCTTACCTGTGCCATCAATATGATATCAATGAAATCCTTCTTCCTCTGTGGCACTGTAGTGGAGTTGGGCTGTGTGCCTGTCTCCCTCTGCTGGTGGATAAGGGCTCTGCGCTGCTGTACCACACCTTGGGTAAAACTGCACACACCAAAATAAAATAGTAATGTACAGTCTGTACTGTATGTGCGTGTTCAAGTAAAAGTGCACCCTTAAATGAGATTTTTGAGCTATATACTAAGTAATAGGATTGCTGGTGTTAACATTGACAAAATTCCCATCCATCCATCCATCCATCCATCTTCATCCGCTTATCTATAGTCGGGTTGCGGGGGCAGCAGCTCCAGCAGGGGGCCCCAAACTTCTCTTTCCTGAGGCACATTATCCAGCTCTGACTGGGGAATCCCGAGGCATTTCCAGGCCAGTGTGGAGATATCATCTCTCCACCTAGTCTTGGGTCTTCCCCGAGGCCTCCTCCCAGCTGGACGTGCCTGGAACACCTCCCAAGGGAGGCGCCCAGGGGGCATCCTTACCAGAGGCCCATACCACCTCAACTGGCTCCTTTTGACGCAAAGGAGCAGCGGCTCTACTTCGAGCTCCTCGTGGATGGCCGAGCTTCTCACCCCGTCTCTAAGGGAGAAGCCAGCCACCCTCCTGAGGGAACCCATTTCGGTCGCTTGTACCCATGATCTCATTCTTTCGGTCATGACACACCCGGTGAACAAAAATTCTCAGCCCATCCCCCACCCCACTCACACTGTTTTAGCATTTTTCAAAGTTATGTAGTGTGTGGAGTCAGGCGACTCAGAGCTGGGATGCAGTTACTGTACCTGTGCACAATGCTCGCGGCCCGTTTGAAGCGCTTTCCCTGCTCGCTTCTCCAGTAAATCCAATCCCAGTGGTGAAGAATGTTCTGGCGACGGTCTATAATCAGGTCCCCTAGCTCCCCTATTGCCGACACGTATTCACTAGACCTCCTGCAGAGGAGTAGAGAGAGAGTACTGATGGGTGAGTCACATTAGAGAGAGAGAGAGAGAGAGAGAGAGAGAGAGAGAGAGAGAGAGAGAGACCTTACTCCTGACAGTAACTGTTGTAGCTGAAGGCACATTTCAGCAGACTATCCAGCGTCATGAGACTGACATGATGGAACATCTCCATGGTGTTCTCACCCTCCGCCAGTAAGCGGCGCCACTTAGCCTGAGACAGAGAGTTTGAAAAAGAACGCATCATCACCACACTGCAGACCTAACGCACTTCGGCTTGGCTTACAATAAAAACAAGCGACTTGTAATTGTGTTTCTAATGTAAGCGGAGCTGGAGAAGAATGGGGCACTCTAACACAATCAAGGAGTGCAGCTTTAAAGGAAGAGACACATTTTTATGTCCGTGTCCCGTGTGTATGCACCTGTGTCTTACATGCATTGTGTTGGTCGAGGTGTTAAACACAGACACATAGTCCTTAAGAACTTCAAAATGGAAAGCCGGTGTTAAAAGACGTCGCCGGCGAGACCAGTCCTCTCCGTTGCTTAGCAACAGACTTTGTCCTATGTGTTAATTGAAAGATGATGACATTGGAATAAAACTTGATATAAGTAAAAATATAGTGTGTTTTATTTTAAGTTATTAAAGATTTTAAGATTTTGCGAAATAACTTTTAAAACACTTCCACAAGTAGCAAAGTAAAGTCATACTAGTAAGATGACACATCATTTCTTACCTAGCCATGGACGCAGGAAGCCATAGAACAGTTCATCTTTCACTGTGATGTCCGCTAAATGAAGAAGGGATAAACAAATTGAAATATACTGATGGTTACTTGAAGCTGCCATTGAATACCATTTACATTTTGAATGTACACTGTTCTGCTGATTGTGTGTGTGTGTTTGTGTTCTCACCGGAGGCCATTAACAGGGGTTTGGTGTAGTCGGGGTGAAACACCCTGATCATGTGATAGAAGGGTCCCATAAACCAGCAACATGAGTGTGTGTATGTCCTCACCAAGTCATCCACCTCTAGCAAACCCTCCTCTGTGTTATGCATCTGACACACACACACACACACACACACAGCAGAACAGTCAAATGTACATACATGTGTGTACACTCAGCTAAACACACTAAAGCCATTTTCACATTCACAATTGCAAATACACATAAACACTGCATTTGATGACCTGAAATATCCTGTGTCGCTTCATTGTGGTTTTACTATTCACTGTGTTTAAAGAACGTAATTTTCACAATCATTGGCTGGGCAACATTTTAACACAAAACGAACGGTTTCTTATGTACAGTAATAGCATGTCGCAATAGTGTCTTCAGTCTGGGAACTCGCATTTGTCAGAGTACCAATCAGAAACCACGTTACTAGTTCAATTTATGCCAACTGCAATTATTTGCAAGCATTGTGATGCCATCCTGATCTCATACGCTGCAAATGTATTTTGCTGTGTGTCAGACTGGAATCCCTCTACTCAAAAGCATTTGTCTCTCAACTGGAAGACAGTTGGCCAATCAGCAAATTTAATTTTTTCCTAAAATGACAACTATAATGTGCAAATTTTCATCATTACAAATGAATGATGGCATTGCCTGGGTAGATTAGTGCAGCAATCACAGTTTGGTCAAACATGCAGTGTACTGTATAAGTGAATTGGAACAAGAACAGACCAGAGCATTAAATGCTTCTCTCTGTGGAGATGATGTACTGTATGTGCTAGCAAATGGCTGATGGTTGATCTATCTATCTATCTATCTATATATATATATATATATATACACACAAACACTATTTACAGTAGTTAAAGTTTTACAGTGTAGCTTTATCACTGATGTTTTTAATTGTATATGCAAAAACATGTTCATTATTAATGTGTAAGGGTCATATAAGGGTCATATGCAAGGAGTCAACAGGCTATATTTTGGCAGAGAACAGAAAGTTTTGTTATCAGTCAGTGTGTCAGTCTATGGGAGGACTGCAGCTGCGCTGTCTTCTCCATGGAGAATAATAAAACTATGGCCTAATACAAGATCTTGGTAAGAGCATTTATTTAAAAAAAATTGCCATCCCATAAAAAGGCCAACATCAGAATTAAAACTACTTTAAAGATAATGATGTTGATACATGTATTTATCATTCTGTTACCCTGTTGCATAAAACAGTCCTAACCTGTCTTTTATAATGTATTTTCATATGTACACACTGAATATCCAATGGAAGGCTGCTCCAAAATCCTACACCAGGAACTTCTCACTGCATTTTTCCCTTAAGGTACTTTACATGATCGCACGCTTGCTCTGGTGTTATAGTTATGGTGAGTATGGACCATAGTTAACAAATATATTGGGGAGAATGCCCATAGACAATATTGTTCATGTGATGTAGTTTCTGTTGATCTACTCTGAGCTGCACTGGCAGCAATTCAACCTTTCTGAACTCATAACTACCAATATGTGTTCTGTAGCCTGTGTTAATTTTGCTTGTCTAGCTACTATACCAAGCAGAACATGCATAATCAAAATGACACTGTCTCAATGATGTCACTAAGAGTTGCTTAATAGAATAATCTATGCTTTGTTCTACTGCACGAAACAAGAACCTAAGTTTGCTGGCACACTTTTAAAATATTTTATTAGCAATACATTCACAGGATAGTGACTGATCCAATATTATTCCTAGATATGAAAAGCTTGTCTGAGAAAAAATTTCAGCTGTTACAAGTCACGTTCAACTGACTGACAACTTATTCTTAGTTGCAAAATTTTTTTTTTATCCAGATGGATTGAAAGATTATTGTCTATGAGCCACTCTCATACACTTTCTAACTCATTCCTGAGAATGCTCTAAATTTCACTGACATCATTCTTAGATACCAGTAATGCAGAATCATCTGCATACAGCAAGAGCTTACATTTGTGTGTGTGTGTGTGTGTGTGTGTTTGTGTATGTGTATGTGTTGTGTATGTGTGTATGTGTGTTTGCGTATTATGTGTGTGTGTGTGTGTGTGTGTGTGTGTGTGTGTGTGTGTGTGTGTGTGTGTTCATGCAAACCTGGCCCATGTGTCCTAGCAACCAGGACCTGGTAGGTGGCTTGCTAAAACAGGACAACCTCTGTGTGTACCAGACGTGTCTTGCCAGCAGCCTCACCACAGAAACCACGGCCACACCCACCAGCCCAATGACTATGGCGATGAGGACCTGATAGAACCCTCCAAACACACTCATCCTGTATGGTTGAGTAACAAACAGCGTACATGCGATAGACACTCCTTTAATGGGCATTTGTCGCATGTAAGCCATTGCTGCGAATTCTACTTCCTTTTTCACTCTGTTAAAAACACTGTTGCTGTTACTGAAACTAAAAAGCAAAATAGAGCTCAGAAATGAGTGCAGTGTTAAAAATTGCCTGCCTTTGTAGGCTGTAACACAACCCTCAATTCAATTAAAAGTACGAATTATGCACTATGGTCATCTAAGTACACATCACACTGTACTGTGGTCCACTAGGCATTAATGTAGTGAATACATTATTAGTTGAAGGAATGAATAAGGCAGAGTAATGTTCAAAACATAGGATTTACCTGTATACTGGGTAGGAACCAATGTGTGTCCTTTACTGTGCACTGTGGGCCACTCCACAAGATGCAATGCACCCTACAGCTGAAGAACATTAGATGAGGAAAAACAACTGTTTACACAGGCAGTCTTCTCACACATTCCTAATAATCTGACATGCACAGTTAGTTCCTTTAAATACATTGAAGGCCTACCTTACTGTGTGTAGAGGTTTTTAACCTGTCACCTTATTCTTGGTTAAGGTTCTACTAACCTTTAGCTGTGGAATGCAGATCAGCAAAGCTTCCACATACTTTTATGTGCAATTACACCCTCCCTCCCTCCCTCTCTCTCTCTCTCTCTCTCTCTCTCTCTCTCTCTCTCACGTACTTCTCCATTTCTGCTGCACTCCACTTCACACAAACATGCACTGCTCTTGGGTGGAGCGGTGGTGCATGTGACAACTCCCTGGCATATGGGCCTGAGTGCACTGGGAGACGGAAATCTGCCTGAGGTCATTTCCCAATCCCTCTCAATATCTCCCTCCCTCCTCCTGCCTCTCTTCACTTTCTTAATAAATAGCAAACAAAATAAAACAAATGCACTATTCTCAGTTGAAGTAGTTATTTAGATATACTGTCAGTATCACATGCAACACAAATATACACATCCCTGTAATGGTTTACCAGTACTTCCATAAAGGCCTATTTACTTATATATAGTGGATATTTCAGATGCCTTCAATTGTGTTATAACACCAATCCATTTCACACCACTGAGAGAACATTCAACTCGTCTTATAGTGAGTTTTGTGGCATTTTTTAAAACATTTGGTGATGAAGTGATAGCTGAAACATATATCGATTTTGATATACTGTATTTTTATTTGAATGTCACAAGTTAGAGCCTAATCAAGTAGGGCCTAGAGCTCGTCCATTTGAGAAGCTTTTATATCCACTAGTGAGTGGCTCATTTCCATTGCTACACACATCGGAATAATCATTCAACTCAACAGTTTCCAAAGTTGCCATGGATTTAGAAGACAAATGCAAAACAGTCCTATGAGCATATATCATGTATAGCTATTAGCCGCCCTAGACTTTAACTACATATTCATTTTTTCCACAAAGGGGAAAAACATCTCAGACCAACCCAAATGCTCCAAACACACATGTACATTACATGCACTGTGGGCGTGGTTTAGTAAGCAAACTGAGGCGCTCTATTACAAGTCTATCTACAAGCATGGGGGGCAGGATGGTCTAGTGGTCTGGGTGTTGGACTCCCAGCCAGAAGGTTGTGGGTTTGAACCCTGGGTTTGAACCCTGGTCTTGACCTAACTGTAAGCAACCTTGAGCAAGATGCCTAACCCCCAACCCTCCAACTGCTCCTGGTGGTTGGTCGTGCCTTGCATGGCAGCCATCGGTGTGTGAATGGGTGAGTGTGAGACAATTCTGTAAAGCACTTTGAGTGGCCAGAAGGTAGAGAAGCACTATATAAATGCAGTCCATTTACCATTTAAGCATAACATGTATAGAGCACATTAAAATGTTTAAGATTGAGCATCTTAAACTGGAAATTACAAATACAATAAAAATTAAAGCTGCAAGCAGCATTGATAGGGGTCAAGCAGAAAGCAGTCTGATTGGATGACCTCAGAGGAGGAAGCAAGAGGTCAAAGATGTAGTTTCTGCAGACATGATTGTTTTTGCAAGTGCATTAGGCGTTGAGGTCTGACAGGACATAAATCTAACAGATTAGTCCTGCTCACCTTCTCTCCTTATAATATGAAAAACTGAGCCTATATTAACTAGCCTAATAGAGAACCTGTGGAAACTAGGTAAGACACAATTGATTAGAATAAAGAGTTTGATGGCTATATCAGAAATCTGTGAGAGCACTCTCTGCCGAGTCCAAAGACATGTC
>JAODTR010005996.1:0-11042 GCA_025399935.1 Amblyopsis rosae
TATATATATATATTTTTTTTTTTTTTTTAATGACGTTGAGGTGTGAAGCACTTTGTTACATGAATTTGTATGAAAAATTATATATAAATAAAGATTGATTGATAGATATATTTTTATAATGAATACTGAAAATACACTCACCAGCCGATACTTTGTAAATTGACAGCAATACTACTGCCAGGATAATGGTTGGGGATATATGTTGCATTTTCAAGTGTATTTTAGTCTGCCGTACTGTTCGGTAGCCCAACAGTACGGTACCGTCAAGGAAAGGCAATACAGTACGGTAGAGAACCAGTAAGGTAGATACGGTACGGTACAGACTTGGCTTGTGTCCTAATACCGTAGCAGCCCCGGCTGAATGACGTCAGTCTCTCTCAGACTGATGGTACTGGTACCAGTAGGCTGTTTGATAGTTATTCAACGTTGGCATATAAACACTAGGAGCTACGGAAAAACGAATAACATTAGAAAATTAGTATCACACACAAGTAAGGTAGGCCAGGCTACACTGAAATGTTTATGACATTAAACTACAACATTGTCTTATCTCGGTTATCCATCCTAATGCACGGTATCTGGTACGACTATTAGTATTGTCCTACTACCGTACCGTAGTTTATACCGGTAGGTTTCAGCCAAAACAAATGCTACGCTACGCTACGTTACGACTAATTCTGTGTCCTGCCGAATTCAGTGACCCTTTCGAAAGTGCGCATGCGCCACCTAAAATCATGTACAACCTTAGTGTGTGTGTGAGTGTTTGATTTCTCGTGCACTTTTTGTGCCTTGCCCCCGAAGTAAAAAGGATTACTAAAAGGTTAGCTAGCTATCGATGGTGGTTTGCTCTGCAAAAAGCTTGTGATTTGAGCGATTTCTGAATAAAAAGTGAATAGAATCTACTTTATCTACACCAGCCTCGTAATTTTAAGGTTAATTTATGTCTAAATATTATTTATAGATCTACAGAAATATTTCATGCTTTTTCTGCTTTATTTAACGTACTTCGTTTCTAAAGGGTCACTGAATCCAGCAGGACACAGAATTAGGCGTAATAACTGTTACGGTGAACAGAGGATAACGCTTTCATTTCCTATTAGCCTACCAATTACATACTAATTATTGTCACTAAAGATGTAGCTATAACGTACATAACATGTAGCCTACCTTGTGCCGTTAATACATGTGCTAATCAAAATAGAGGCTATATGTTTGACATTTCTTTCGTTTAAAACCGTCAGTTCAAACCAGCTGTCAGTTATTTTATCTGAACTGTTGCTGATATACAGATTTTCAAAATAAAAGCGCGTACCTGCGCTCATACTGTCGGCTACAGAATGACTTCCAGGCCTAGGCATGTATATTGATATACAGATGCTTATTAATATTAATATAATTAATACTGTAGACCTACATATTAATATAATTGTCCTACTGTAGAAATATGTTATACAATATGCAAAATAAACAGCGTATGTAATGTTTGTGGTTATTTGCATTTCTAACGCCAGAGAGCCTACACAATATCCAATCTAAAAATTATATAATGGCAAAAGCACTGCAATTTTGAATAGCCTATAAGTAAATGTCAAGTAAAATAGCCTAATCTAAGCCTGCATATTAATAGTAGGCCATACTAGTTTAAAAGTGTTAAGGCAATTTATGTAAACATAGGCCCATTTAGGACAATTCCATAAATAAATTCTGTGTCAATGAGAAACAAAAGGTGTCTTATCTTTGCTGCAGCTTGTGATCTCACAAATCAACCAATCAAGTCTTATTCTGCCACACTAACCTTTACTAAATAATAATAATAATAATATAAAACAAACAAAGGACAACAAACAGGCAAAACAATAACAAGAACAGGCTACAGGAAAATGGTGCTAGGGGAGATGGTAGGTTGTGGTGAACAGATGGTTTTTGAGGAGTTTTTTGAATATGTCTAGGGATAGAGCGTTGCGGATATCTGCAGGGAGTCGGGGCTGCTGCACTGAAAGCTCTGCCTCCGAAGGTACGGAGTCTGGTGTGGTGAAGGGAGAGTAGACCAGCTTTTGAGGACCGGAGGCTCTGGGGTGTTGTATAGGTTTGGAGGAGGTCAAGGAGGTACTGTGGTGCAAGGGTAAATAATGCTCGTCTTTATTGGGAGCCATTGAAATCCGGGTTGAGGTGATGTGCTGTCAGGTCTTGGTGCGAGTGAGGACCCTGGCAGCGGAGGTTTGGAGCCTGTCCAGGGCTTTGCTAGGCACCCCATACAGAACTCCATTGCAATAGTAAAAACAGGAGGTCATGAAAGCATGTATAAGGGTTTCAGGCACAGAGTCAGAGAGTGATTGACACAGTCTAAATATGTGTTGCTGTAGCAACATATTGTATACGAAGGGGCATGCTAATGGTATATGAAGGGGCATGCTAATGGTTGATTGCTATATCTTGATATTTGCAAACAGAAAGATCAGGGAAGTGAGAACCAAACACTGTTCATTTAGTCCACAAACCACAAACTAAAAAAATGATTGGGTGCCACTGCTTAACAGGTTTTTTCCTTGGGACTCTAGAAAACAAGTCTGATAACAGGTCACTGTTTGGAGACTAGAGAAAATGCACATGAGCCTGTTTGTATACAACTGGTACCCTCTCTCTTCTCTCAGGCTCTGCTCTGTTGGTGGTATCCTTGGTTCTGATTCATCCATGAGCCAGCTAGTGGCTCTCTACTCTGGCTCTGCCTGAAGCCAGCATTAAGAAATACATACAGATTAGCTGTGCAAAGCATAATGTTATATTCCACAGTAAATGTAAATGCTTGTTTAGTTTGTTATTAGTTATCAGCAAAGAGCATCCCATTACAGTAAGGAAGTAAGGAAATAAAGTAATGTTGCACAGTTGGCCCTTTTCCTTTGCACGATCAGGATCGGCACGGCCCGATACGGTCAGCCCAAACATCTGTTAACATCAAGAACGTTATTATTTACGGTTTTCTCAGACTGTTGACTGAATGGGACAAGGAACTAAAAAGCATGTCAACCAGTCTAACAGCAGACAAACACCAGCGCCCGCAGAGGCTGTCATTAAGTTGCTTTTCAGAGTCTTATTTTGATGAAATATTAATTTAAAAGTTTCTTTCAATTATGTAATCATTTTTAAATAGTTTGGGAAGCCATTACACAGTAATGCAGGGTCATGTTAAGTATAAACAACTCTTTTGGGGAGTTGTGGCACAAATAATGTCAGGTGTTTGTATATAATAGAGAAAAACATTACATTTCAGTAATTTGCGGGAAGACAACCATGAGTTGAAATATATGAATAAAACAAACAATGTGCTTTAATATCAATAAAGACAATATAATGACATAACATAGAAATATAACTTGAAACAATTTAACAATATAAAATTCTAGGAGAAGTCTAGTCATAAAAATGATGAAACAATGTAAAATATATATGTTGCTCAATCATCACAATCACAACTTTTCATACTATAGCAAGAAAGTTGCAATCCTCCATCAAGTAAATGAGTAAGAACTCAACAGGGATTAATTTATAGTAAATAACATTAAGTGCATCAATGGTCCTGTAGCCATATTCACAAATCACACATTCATCAGATAAGACCAAAGCACTTACATTTTAGGTCAAAATGGTCAAGTAATTCACGTGTTTCATTTTAATTGCACTATTTTGATTTGTACAGGACTCCAGTATCTGTAGCTACAAATAACATATGTAACATCGAGGTAAGGTTAGCAGAACATGCTTAATCTATGCCACTGTAACATCTGGGACTGCATGTGTTAATATTTTTCTTTAATATTTACTCTCACACCCACCTCCTGCCCCGTCATGTCAGAACATCAAGGTGTTCATCATGGGTATTGAGCCCCTAGCCTTAGCACAGACAACCCAAAGACTCTGACCTTATCACCACCCCAACTCCACCACGATGAGAGGGTGCACATGAACACTCACCTGGGAGTGTTCCTGGACATAGCTACTGAGTTGGGACACAGCCGCTCACTCCTTTGACCGCTGCTTGTATTTATGACTTTGCCCCGCTATTAATAGCCACATGCCATTTCTATTGTCACATTAGCCAAGGAGCCTGATATAGTGTTATGCTGGCATTAAGGTATTAATTGGCCTTAATCCAAGCATTACATACAGTATGTGGTCAATACATCTGGATTATGTTGTTTTGTTAATATAATGGATACATGTGACCCAATTAACGGCACATACTTTTGACAGTTATAGAAGATTTTCGTCTAAAGAGTGTGCCCATGAATGTCTTCCTCAAGATGTGCTCAATCACCAGAGATACCCCATAGTCACGACTATGGAGGATGCAAGCAGAGCAGCGCTGACCACAACCACAGCTCCTCCTGATCGGTAGACTTTTCGGCCATTCAGGGGCTGCACTGGTCGGAAGGTGTTCACCAACGGCGAACCATTAGTAGCCTGCAGCTTGGAAAATGCTTGTAGCTGGAGGAATGAAAGATGAATAGGAGTAAATTAGAGAAGTGCTTCTCAAATATTTGATCTGTAAAACGCATAAACTATAGTTTATTGTAAATAACACTACACAGGATGTGTTCTTCTATCAGGGTACACCCAGGGTTAAATGTAAGACTTTTTAAGACCTTTTAAATACTACGTTGAATGAAATGTAACAGCTATACTGGCAAAAATAATTAATAATATTATCTTAAGAAGATATGGATTCTTAAATGGCTACTTTAATTTAATTAAACATTTTATTATAATACTCACATTCATATTTAGTTTTACACATTAGCTAGTGATGTGTTTATTCTACAGCATAAAACATACTAGTTTATAATCCATCCATTGTGATCCGCTTATCCGGGTCGGGTCGCGGGTAGTTTATAATGTACTCCCTTATTAAGTTTACGGTCCCTTATAGTCATAAGCGCTAACGTAAGTTTTGAGTAGACTATTTTGTTGATGGTCCCTTAGCCACCACTCTTGTTCATTGTCTTTTATACAGGAAACTGCTTAATGGGACAAATTGATCAAATAAATAAGGCACATCGGTTACTCTTTCCAGTGAGATTATCAATCATATGCCAGTAGGTTTGACAGCACACATGCTAACCCATACACCAACCCATACAGAACAGTGGAGCTCAGATTACATACACACAGGTGTAGGTTTCTTTGATTATTGGAGGTACATATGAAGATGTTGGGTGTAAAATACTAAATTTTCTGCATTCTGGTGACTTTTTTGTGCAAATTGCATCTACATAAGATGGAAATGTATGGAGGGAAACCAGTGCTGTGCCAGTGTTGATGATCCCTTAGCCACCATCTGCACCGCTGTACTGACCACTACACTAGTACACAGTAACCGGCGCGGGAGATATGCATTAGCTATATGGAGATACTGTATGCCAACAACACGTTCTCATTCCCAACTCGTCAGAAATTGCAGCTTGGTCAATGGCCTCTCTCGTTTTAGGATGAAGACTTCAGTCATTGACTGTTACGGCAAGGGTACGGAGTTACCACAGGTTTATTTTTTGCTATATGGACATGCAATCTCAGTGCAAGTATTAGCTCCTGGTTGTAGATAAATAATTAATATACAATATGAAATCATAAAATTAAATAGTTCCAGTTATATTTCGGTATACACAATGTGTAGCCTATGATTTCAAGTAATTACATTTGAGCATGTCTCGATTGTATATTGATAGTGTGCAAGCGGGGATTCTCCGTGATTGTGAGTGCTGTGTGTGTGCTTGAGACACTCCAGCACACACCCTCTATGGCACACAACCATGCACAAAAGCAGTGGTGCAGATTCTCCCATGTCCTAGCTATCAATAGACTGCATTAGCCATATCGAACAATAAAGTTGGTTAGGCCTACGTAAACTTTGTCTGCATATGTAGCATATACGCAGATGCTCTACTCTGCCTATAGGCTATGCAATAATGTAGGATATTATGCTAGCGTAGCCTATTGCTAACAGATAACCAAAACAATTAGTCATAGTTTAGAAAGGCTGCTGTTAACTCACTTTCTTGTGGCATGCTGTGGCTCCAGAGACATGAGGCATAATGGTGGCTCTGCTATGGTCTGCGCCAGTGTTATGTCCCTTTTAAATGTGTATTCAATTATAAATGGCTCTCTATATTGCCGCGTGAATCACATCACTGCACTGCAACAAGAGGGCGGTGTCTGCGCCTTTCTGAGTTATCAATATACTAGGACTCGATTGGAATGCCCCACTGTAAAAACTAGTGCACCCATTAAAAATGATCGTACCTGCTCTCAGTTTTTGTCTGTTGCTGCACTGGCCAATCACAGAAGCCAGCAACCACTGATTTATTTTTTGGACAAATCAGAAGGTTCTCATCCTATTCCCAGTGACTGTCCTCACGGAACCAGACCCCCCCCCCCACGCACCATTTTCAAAAACTCTTCATAAATGGTGAATTTCGCCGAAAGGTGACAAGTTTGCACCCCTGGGTAATATGTTTGCATGCTTGAATAATAATAAACATGTTTCAATACAAAACAAAACAAATAGAAAGCTATATCTGTTGCATTGAGTTCCTTTGAATCAGCTGGTGTTGTAATACCTGTTCCTTGCTCAGTGGGATGGTTTGTTCAAACACCGTCCATATAACTGCCTGAGCACATGCAGGGATGGTTAGAGAGCCCTGGTAGCGGTAGTATCTAGTCAGGTACTGCGGGGGAGGGATTAGCTGATCTAGGGTGATGGATGTCAGCGATATGGTGGCATCTATAAAAAAGAGAAAAATGGTCATCCATACACTTTATAATGCCATAATCACAGTCGTTTATTTTGTAATCATTGTAGCTTGTCTGTCAATAAAATACTGACCTGCCTCTTTGATTCCTTGCAGGGCACGGATGATGGGATCATACCTTTTGTTATGGACGGACTCCTAGAATCATCAAGACAGACATTTGTAACATTGCATTCCATGCAACATGCTACTACTTACAAAAAGCCATAGACGTAGTTTTGGGGGGTTATGCAGGGAACGTGTCCCCTGCAAGTGTATTTGTCCCCCCAAATAAAAACATGAAAGACGCACTGGGGCAGTCCGCCGATATCGGAGTAGTATCGCATGCATATTAAACCGCTCATTGAAACACCTAGAATAGGCCTACTACACTATTGGTTCACATGTACCATGTTGGATATTTTAATGCGCACATTGTGCACTCCCATCTACACAGCCTTACGCCGGGTGCCCACCAAATGTGTCAAATATTTCGCATGCATTATTTTTCTGCAAGCACCGTCCGTATTTCTGCATCCAAAGGAAATGTACAATGCAAGGCAAACTGGCCGAGTGTGGGCGTGTTGCGTCCAGGACTCGGTACTCTATGCCAGTTCATTAAATTAGCAATATCTAAATAACTTTTTTGAGGTGGCGGCGCAGCAAATTGTTATAAAATAATAAATTTATAAAATCAAGATTCAGAAGCTTTTACCGTAGCATATCAGACAGAATGCCCGAAATAGGCCGACATGTTTATTGGACATAGCCTAAAGTTGGTATTATTTTTAAAACAATGTAAGAAAATGCACAAATTACATGCATATCATATTCACCACATATGTTGACTTAATTCATAAATAAAGTAGGCTAGATTTATTTAGAGACGGTTAATAAATCAATATTTTGGTTCATCTACATGGTTTTACTGTTCTGTTCTCATGGTTACCTCAAAACCAGACGCATCGCTGCCGTGACTCTACACTAGATTTGCCTTTCACATGAGGCGGGCAGGACTCCACATTGATGCAGAAAAGGCACAAATTGTTCCATAAGAATTTACCAGAATGCAGAAAAATAATTGTTTAATTCTCAAAATTGTCTGGGGAAGGACCACAGAACCCCCGCTTTATATGTATACTTCCCAATGTTCAAACGAAATATACGGCCATTCAAAAACCTTTCATGTTTACCTCAAAGAAAAACCCAAGAACAGCAATTCCATTTGGATCTGCTAGTGCTGTAGGCAGGTCATTATACTCCTCCTTCATGTGGACAATGTGCAGCTGTAGATAAAATAAATAATGATTATAATAACGCAACCATTTATTCTTGGATTCACCTAAACTTTAAAAACCAATTAATAATATGGATCCATTTGACTAGGGATATGAGCAAATAGTCACAGTCGTAGAGATGAAACGGTATGAAAATATTTCGTTATAGTCATTACATAGTCATTATAGTGACCAAAAATATCACGGTTAACGGTATTAACACGATATTGTAAAAATTAGCTAGATTTAAGAAGAAGAAAAAAAAAAGGTATTTTAACAAGATATTCACACTCTTGAACCCCGCTGAACATCACATGCGAAAGGGACACAAAGCAAACACTGGCACGGCCCGCGGAGCCGGAGACTCGCAGTTCCCTTCTTCGAGAGGGAATCCTTCATCCTTCTAGATGCAGAACCGTCAGGAAGAGAAGGCGATCCGCTGAGCTGCTCCCTCTGTGGTGTGCGAAAGAGCATTGTCGCTCACTGCCTTCCGCCAGGTGTTCTTCTTCTTCGTCGTTTAACGGCGGTTGGCGTCCAGCCCATTGGTGCATCACTGCCAGGTGTTCCTTCTTCGTCGTTTAACGGCGGTTGGCGTCCAGCCCATTGGTGCATTACTGCCAGGTGTTCGTTAATGCAAAACAAACCCACATTACGCTGCAGCTGCGTCTAGCGGATTGCTAACTGGTTCATGTTGGAGGCTGTCACACTGGGAAGCTATTTACCGTGAGTTGTTCAGCGCGGTAATCAAACACTGCTTTATATATTTTAGATTTGGAATGGTAATAATAACCATCTGGAATTTTACAGTGGTTTATCGTGAAACCGGTACATCCCTACGCAGCAGTAGCAGACATTAAGTCACACTTCCATGTTGAACACAAGCGGATAAAAGCAGTTAGCTGTAGCAAACCCACTGTTTTAACACTTATTAGGTAATGATGTCTATTTAGCCATTAAGTTATTTCAATAGGTTTTTACTTTATGTAAATTCTAGAGTGTCATTATGTGACCTCTGCTTCATATATTCTGGTGTTAGACTAGTCTGGTATGCTAGCCAAGGCCATGTTACCGTGGCAACAACCAAGTGACTCTGATAACAGCATATAGACACAGACAGGGACTGAGACAACCAGAGGGAGAGATTTCAGTAGTTGACGGTTAACATCAAGCTGTATGAATATTGAAACCATCTGAAATACAGTAGATAAGATATGTACTAATAAATAATAACTGCTGCTGGAATAAACATCTGACACTTCCTCCACTGGATTCATTGTCTGTCTATTAATAGTAAATGAATTATGCATAACTAAAAGACACCCTTTAGCATGTCTGCTAAAAAAGGTAGTATCTAACAGCTGTGGAAACAAATGTGGATTCAATGGTGTAAACTGTGTAGATGGCCACTGTTTGGACATGTGGTATTCTGGGACAAGGATTGAGCCCCCCTGGTGTAAACGATTTCAGCAGCAAATACTGTTTGGTAACCATTGACATGTAAAATGTGAAGTTTGGCTGCAATTTGCTATTTGAGCTGCTTAGTCTCAGTCTCTTCTGTTCATTAGCATTATGTCACATAAGCAACTCTGTGCTGAACGTCTGATACATATACCCCTGTATGGTGGACACGGGACTCTCAGACTTTCTTTCTGTAATACTGTCGATTTCCATTAGCTGTCAGCATTGTCACTCACAAGTTTGTATACGTCAGTGCACTGCTTTATTTACCAATTTAAATGTAATAATGCATTTAAAGCAGTAACCGTAGCCTACTAATTTTTTAGATTTACAAGTCCTGATGTTTTGTTATCCAACTAATTACACTTTGCAAGTTTAACTTCGGATCTGGTCATTGAGTTACGTAGTTGGTCATCCTGCATGTCAATCAAAATAGCTAGCTTGTCCAGTAGGCAGGTACTGACGCAGTTAGCCAGCGCTTTTATCACAGACTTTACCAATGTGGCTCTGAAAGAATATGCTATGCTTGCTATATTTTAGTTTCGTATGATATCGGATTACTATACTGTTGCTTATCCGCTACTACAACTCCATAACGCAAATTAAAAACTGACCAGATGATGAACCGCCGCCTTCCGGTGTGAAATGCATGTCTTGCTTAAGTGCAGGCTGACACACTCGGTGCTCCGTTTTCTGGTTTTGTAGTTTGTATGAATGCTTGTTGGACACACATAAACATCAGTGGTTTTTACAAGAGCTGGTGTTTCGCAATAGAAAAATGTGTAGAGTCAGTTTGTAATCATCATTAGCAACACTGTACAAAACCGGCTGCCATAACCAAAGTCTGCTCCATTCCTCCTTGCCTCTCTAAGATAACTACATCCAATTGCAGCCACGTGGGGGCAGCCACACACTGCTGTTGATTGAGGCTGCAAAATCAGCAGTCAATGTTCCGCTGTGTCCGATTTTGCTTCGCCACAGCAAGCGAAGGTTTTATTCGCTGTTTTGCTCGCATGGAATGGAAATTAACAGAAGGCGAATATTGGCAGCTGTCAATTCCGCGCATGTTTGACCATACCCTCAAGGTCGATTTATTTAAAAGTTTGCCTGCCGATGAAATGGGATTAACCAATCAAAACGAACTATTGATGTCATCAGTTTACATTCTGTTTATACATTTCACTCACCCGGTAAAAGCTTTGATAAACACACAAAAAGTCTACAGAATTAAGACAACACATGGGAAAGTATCTCTGCAACCATCCGGTATGATCACAGTAAGCAAATATCAATTTGACAGTTATTTTTTTATAAGATTGCATTGGCTGGCATTGTTACGTGCCCTCATACGAACATGGATCAGATGTTAATAAAAAATACCGTAGCCTACTATCCATAGCATCTGAACTGCATCACTTTAATCATGAGATACAGCCTGACTACTCTGCTACAGCAGGAAACCGATGGAGTGCCTACTCCGGGTAGGGAATGAGTCCTTACCCCAAGTGAAGGAGTTCAAGTACCT
>JAODTR010005997.1:0-11041 GCA_025399935.1 Amblyopsis rosae
TAGCTTCGCTACTGAAAAGCTATTTGATTCAGAAAACAGCGCCGCTACCGCCACGCTACTCATAAATGTAGTTTAACACGACGACGCTACTGCCCAACACTGGGTAATACCCAAGTTCTGCCTACCTGTCATGCGTTTGGGTCCTCACCTATTCTGCATCCTTGTACCTTGCCAAAACAATGTTTTGCACCTCTTCTTAAATTATATTATAGTTTATTGCTTTACTACCTGCTTTATTTCTGTAAGACCATTACATAAAGTCACCCCAGCAATTGAAATACAAACATTTACAATTATTGCTCGGTTGGCTTTGTTTAAAAACGTGTATAACCATCACAGTGTGGATTAAAGGCCTTTCTCCTACTGTAGATAATTGTAGAAATACGATTTCTGTTGTTGATGCTGTTTTGTAAGGGTGTTGAGCAATGTTGTATTTTAAGAGATGCCTGGGATTCCTTCTCTTGCAAGCTTTTAATCACCTCTAAGTGTATTGGAGCAAAAGTTCTTAAGAGCTTAACACCCCCATCATGCACACACCGACTCGCCCTGAGCAACATCAGCATAGGGACATCTTTTGATGAGGATTTTTTTAATTGGTGACTTTTACCAATTACATTAGCAATGAATGACAAAGGGTCACCTTATCATGCACATGTGGGCACCATGCATGTTTTTGGGGTTGTGCTTTAAAAAAGCTGCTCACTTACTCAATATCTGTATTTTTGTCTTTGTATACCAATAGTGAATGCCAATCATATAAAATAACAAAAGTGTTCAACAAATGAACATATATTTATTATAACATATTTGCATTTATTTTCCAGACTTTGCTAACATTTCACATAGCATAGCCTACTGTTTGCAATTAGATCTGCCTCTTTGCTATCTAAACAGATATTGCCAATACTACTCTACTACAGTAGTATTGACAATAGTACAGTAGTACCCTAACGACACTTAGCTCTACATTTCCACCAAACCCACCTTAACTCACCCCCCACCTCCCTCACCAAATGCCTTTAGGACATTCAAAACTGGATGACTTTAAATGCCCTCAAACTTAACAGCAACAAGACAAAGGCCCTGCTAATTTGCTATAAATCCACTCTCTCCACACCAGACAATCCCAGCCTAAACATTGCTGGTCTTCCTATTCCACTGTCAACAACTGCCAAATGTCTTTGTCTATTTGATAACTTCCTTTCAACCGAAGCAAACAGGCTAGAATAGGGACAAGCTTATCTCAAGGGTAGTCTAGGGCAGTGGTTTTTAAAGTGGGGGCCGCCAGGGGGGCCTCAGCAATTTGTATAAAAAGTTAACATTTTATTTATAATTTAAAATTATTCTAGATAAGTGTTTATTATAAAACTGAATTCTGAAAATTATACAGCATACCTTATTTACCATGCCCCTTTCTAAACTTTAATTAATCACAAATTGTTAGTTTATCTGGTAACTATGCGCTTGGTTAAACTCAACTGAAACTTTGCATATTAAACTTTAGAAAAGAAAACAGTAAGGTTGAATCCTACGTAAAAATGTTTGAAATATAAAATGTGTCTTTATTTATTAATAATATAAAGCAGTAAATGTGTGTAAATGATGTGAGCGTTGTTCAACCCACAGCCTATATGGACAGCCCTGTTTTGTATTAGCTGTTCAGCTCAGTTCGTGTTCATTGAACTTGTAGCAAACGTTCCAACATCCTGAACGCAGGGAAAGTATTCAGGTATCAACCACGCCCACTTATTTTGAGGTAAAACAGAAACATACACATTGACATCTCTGTAGCATATTTGACACTGCCATGTGCTGCACATTTGAAGTATAGCCTACAGTATAGGCTTAGGCTATAGTAAAACACAGCCCTCGACATAAGCTTGATAAAAATATTCTTTTTAAACATTGAAGCACAAATCTATTCCAATAATATAAATATTTGCAGTGAGTATGGCCCCTTTAAGGTCATTGTGCAACACGCAAGTCCATTGAAAGTTTGCAAACCTTTTTCTAGGAAACGTGTGTTCAGTAACCTATTGTTCACTGAACGTAGCAAAAGTTTTATAAAATTGTAAGCGATGGGAATTTAAAAATACAATGTTATACTATTGCTAGAGGGATCAGTTGTAAGATATTGTGTGAATTAAGGCATCTGCACTATGCAGTAGGCTAACGACAAACTACTGGGGAATAATTGGTATTTATTTACTATTTGTATAATTTGGAAAACCATAATAATTCCAATCACGATAGGGATACGTATACCGATCAATGCATTTTCAACGAGATATGTGTTAACTGGGACATATGATGTGCGGGGGTGTGGGTGTTTTTGAGAACACTTCCGCGTTGTGTCTGCTCGTGGTGACGCCACGGTGAAACAAGGAAGCGTTAATCTGCACCTTAACTCTTCAGACAGCTGTACAGGTAGACTACTACAAATATCTTATGAAATGTCACAGCGCTCTTTGCTACGATTGTTTATTTCAACGGTCACTTTGGGATATAGATGTTTGTTTGTTGATGTAGATTGTGTGTGTGTTTTGAGCGCAGACTGTCCAACAGTTGACACGAGACTGACAGAAAAGCAAATGTTGACAGTCCGTACGTCATAAAAAACATGGCTAATCGTGCGATAATGTGATCTAACGTTTCAGCGTGCTACAGAGAGATCTCGTGTGGATGCCATATGCGGTAAACGGGAGATCTATCGCTAGATGCGGGCTGACTAACGAAGAACCAATCGGTGCTCTGCACAGAGGAAGTGCGGTTACATTAGACCGAGAATGCCAGCCGGTAAGACATGTGTTTATGTATGTGTGGCACGCGCGTGAGTTTATGTGCGTTCTTCTATGCGACGTAAACGGTTGTCATAACAACTGAATCGATGTCGAAAAGCTCATTGATCGATGTGTGAATGCTCCTGTTTTTCAGGTAGATGTCAAATGCAGTTTGGACAAATTGTACATTATGCAACTTGCATGCATGCGCAGGAAATTTGTGTCATGTCAGTGATAGTGCCCTGTATTTTACCTACATCATTCTCAACTTTCACATTTGACCCATTAGGGATCTGGTGGTGTACTGGTTTATAGCCATGGCTTAGAGCCTATCTTAATTGAAAGCAAGGTAAGGTCACAGAGATAAACCTTTTGTGTTTTTAAGTGTCCTATTTACACAAAGTACATATGTGCCTGTAGGCTATATTCATTTATTTGATGAGCAAGGGCAGGTCAGCTGTTTTTATTTGTATTTTATTATTTAAAACACTTTTTTTCAGAAGAATTAACATTGATCATCCAGATTCTGGTAAACTTTGTCTGAGAGGATATTCTAATACCCAGCACTGACATCGGCTAGAGGTTAGTCTAGTGGTAACCAAGTAAGCAGCTCTGTCAATGTGGAGACTGTTCTTATACACTTGGAGGTGTTGGTGTTCAATGTCAAGAGTTCAGTGTTTTTGAGTGATGAGACATTGTTCATAGTTTAGTCTGTGACACCTCACCACTATGATAAACAACTTATTTTATTTTTATAGCATATGTTGCAGCATAAAATTAGAGGCCCTGTTCTTATTTATTAGTCGTGCATCTAGCCTAATTCTATCCTATTCTTTTTCCTCACCTGTCTGTGCTAGAGGTCTGGTGATATATTGAAGTGGCTGTGTTTAGCCCCTTGGCCATGTTTTTACTTAAATAACAAACCTCCTTCTCTATAATTAGTCTCAATAGACCCCTGCCAGCTGATGGGATTAGCAGTAATGTGACTCTTCTAATATTGATCTCTTAAGGATTGCTGTAGCAGAATGGATTTGCAACACACACACACACTTGAAAGTGTAATACTGGCCATGTCAAACCCAAACATTGTTTAAAATTGGCACAGTGTGTGTGACTGTGAATCATATGAACGTTGTGTGCACAAGTGTCTAAGACATATGAAATTCAGTAACAGTGTCTGTAATGATCTCTATTTTAACTGTTGAGTCATTATCCTTAGGGCTAACTACCTCAATCATTACAGTACATTAGGACAGAGAAGGACCCTGTAGTAAGACCACATTCTTTGAGTTATTAATGTTGATCTGACACTTGGTGGCAATGACAATATGCTATAAGAAGTCTGAGGTTTAAAATGTAACTTTTAGTTAGTTATTTTATGGAATTGTGACCACTGTGGTAGGATGGGCAAATATGGGCTCCTATTTTGTATTTGCTTTGTGCAAGTGTAAAGGTGGCCAGCTTGTAGGTGTGTGGTAAGTTAGGGTGCTTTCACACCTGCCACATTTAGTTTGGTTGAATCGCAGCAGAGTTCGTTTTTTCCTTTGTTGCGGTTCGTTTGGTCAGGTGTGAATGCAGCAATCGAACTCCTACTGCACTTGATTGGTGCGAATAATATTCTATTGGAAACTGTTTATTCATTATTCTCTGTTCATTTCATTCGGAAAAGGCTGCCTAAACGCTGACTGGACAACACGACGACGTCAGACGCATGACCATTTACAAACAAATCAATGTCAACTTAAGTATAGAGAAATGCAGGCGATGACGACAAGGTGCAGGTACGTCAGGCCAAGTTATTTTTCGCTTGTAAAATTGTAGTGTGAAACCAAAAGTACTCTGATCAAATGTATACAATGTAACAAAAACATGAACCTTGGTCCGGACCCTGTTCCGGACTTTCAGGTATGAAGACAATCTTAAATATCATACTCCGACACCTGGATGCTCTGGCGTCGCACGTTATGTCTGATTTCCACCGGGTGCATCTCTGTCCTGTCACGTCATTTTAAATGATCAGAAGATTAAAAGAAAGAAATAGCCAATAAGCAGGCAGTGTGCTGGGTGCTTTAGGTGTGAGTAAAATAAATAACTAGCAGGGTCCATCCACATCAACAATGAAATAAATCAAATCGATCGCAACACTAACTAGCTAAGGTATCTTGTATATTTTCTGGCTGACAGGCATCACGGTGTTAGGCAGGCATCGTGATTGGGGAAAAAAAGTGGTCAAAAGTGGCAAAGCAGCATTCAAAGTTATAAATATCTACTGAAACCCACTGCCTAATATGCGTAAGTTCTGTGGTGGGTAGGTTAAATCCAAAACAAAGACGTTGTGAGTATTGCTGCTATAAACAATGGTTTAGCCTCTGTTTGATTCTTGCTGTGCATGGGAGACTGGGTGCATCGATGCATAAGGTGCATGGCAACTAGTCATCTCCTGTATGCTCCTAGTGTCTCACCGCTTCGGTCTCAAATGCTGGTAGTAATCGAACACGCCACCAGAGTTCTATGAAAAACCCTGATAAACTATATAGGGCTGGGCGATATACCAGTATTTAATTTATATTGGTATATTTTCTAAAGAGATAAAAAATGTGACTATCGTAAACTTTTTCGATTTGTTCGTCTCTCCCTCCATGCCTGCACTTGGCCTGAGGAGTGGAGTCAGTACCGAGTGATTTAGTGCGTTCAGTGTCAAAGGGGCAGAGACACCAGAGAAAGCTCACATATAACTCCGTTCACACAAGTTGATAAGGAGTGAGCATTTGAAGTGGACCTTTATTCAGAGTAGCCAATGAGAGAGCAGATACTGAGTCACATGCTCAATTTCCATTTCTGACAAACAGATACAGGTAGCCAGCTAGTATTACAAGGCACCGGTAATCAAAAACAAATGTGTATTAAATTGAGTAAATTGTCATTATAGCTGCAAAATTCTGCTATGGATTTAACCACTACAATTTATGTTGCTAAAAATACAAACATTTCTGTCGGGTTTCCTTTTTTTTCTCCTTGCCTGAACATTTAGCCCACAAAATGCCAATATATCGCGTATCGGTACCTAAATATATTGGGATCAGAGTTTTGGTCCATATCGCCCAGCCCTAATCTGATGTGATATATTAGCAATATACTAGGGGTGTAACAGTTCACCAAATCCACGGTTCAGTTCATATGGCAATTTTTGAGCGTTCGGTTCATATTGCAGTTTTAAATATTTATTTTCCTTTTGAGCATTATAATCTGGAATTTTTTTTCTGGTCTTGATTACATTCTGTGGAATGGTCTCCTTTTTTCTATACTTTCTGCCACTAGATGGCACACTATTACCAGCTTCTCAGCCAAATAAGAACACTTGTTGCCGCCTACACATACAATCTGTAGCGCAGCACTAGGTAACAAAGAAAAAAAGATGATATCAGATTACGTGTTAAAGATATATTCCACTATATCCTTAACATAGAAAATTGTAATTGTTTGCTGCAATATTCATGTTTAAAATAGACACAAAAAATAAAAAAAATCTACAATTTGGAATACTAAGAAGAACACTGTAGCTTCAAATTACTACAAGTTACAAAATGTAAGCAGAGAAATGAACACGTTGGAACCACATGATGGCAAAACAGACAGCGGCCAGAGACTGAATTAAAAATAACCTGGAAAGTTTTGGACAGTTTTCATACCTTGGCGGACATCATGACTATTTTATGCACACAAGTCACATAGGTTTTGTGAAAGAGACACCCACAAGAAAGATATCTGCTGCGTCATGCCTAACCCACCTACGAAGACGATGTTTGTGTGTGTGCGCGGCTAGTCATTTCTCAGCAAAATTACACACACACATTGATGTTTCTATGAAGTGAGATATTATTCCACATTGTTTCGTTTGAGTAAAGAAGTGAAGGCAATAGACTCGTTGCCATAATCCGACATCGTAGTGACGGGGGATAATTCCATAAATGAGAGAACATCATGTATTCTATAAATCGCTTTATATTGTGTTTTGAAACTATAAAAAGGCTCAGTGGTTCTAATCTAGTGTTGAGCTACGGTAAATGTGAAATGAAAATTGTAGTTTAATTACAGTAGTAACGTATATACATAACTTGCTACATGTGTAGCAAGTTGGGTGTCTGTCTGTGGACCGCGGTTCTGTATTCCGGAACCACGACACGCAACCGTGGACCTTTTGTATCGCGGTTTTGGTTTCAGAAACGTTACACCCCTACAATATACAGTATACCGTACAGTACCTCTAACGCACGAGGCAGATAATGTGAGAATGCTTGTACTTTGCAATTTAACTTAAAACTTAATTTAACACTGGAATCGGATCGGTACTCGGTATCGGCCGATACCCAAAGTGACGGAATCTGTATCGGTATCGGGGCTGAAAAAACTGGATCGTGCCATCCCTAGTTTCCATCGCAGTGTAATATTATTTATATAGATCTATGTATAAGAACCTCTGGTCTCACAAGCGACGTATATTCAGAGTGTGTCAAAACAATGGCATCAAGCAACAACATGAAAACAGAGCTCATACCTGGGATGTGTATTTGGGTACTGCGTTTGACAACAGGAAGTGCTTTCAGGCTAATGGAGATGCATTTTCTAAAAAAGTACCAAAATGTTGACTCTGTTCTACAGAACCTTTTATTGAGGTGGTGATGTCTTTGTATGGTGTTTGGCAACTTGAACTATACAAAAAGAGGCATTACTGCCTCTGTATAGTTGCCTGCTGTATACTGTATATTATGGCTGTATTTCTATATGGCAGGAGAAGCATAGCCTCGTGAGACCATCCTGATATTACTAGCTTCAGTTTAATTTCGCCGTGAGTCAGTCTGGCAAGCCTAGGAATCATTTCGAATGTGTCCGAGTAGCAACTGAACTTTCTAATCAGAATTGTGTTTATAGCTATACGGCCGTGGTTTAGGTGTGCCGACCATGGTGCCGACAGCGAAAACGAGCAGATGGTTCATACAAAGTATTTTTTTGAATATACCTGCCATTCACAAATGGTTTAAATAGACTGCTTCCCAGATGGACTTGTGACAACAATTCCTCTGGCATGTCAGGTTTGGAGAACCAAAGAGTCGTATGAAAACCTGCGTAAACGGCAACAAAACAAATTACTATCATTAAACTGTGTTCGTATACCTAATGCATAGTCTAAATTATTTCCACTGCAATCTTTCTGTATTGTATGTATCTTATTACATAATGACGTGTTAAGTCAGTCCATCCGTGAGGGAAGTCGGTCCGGGAACAAGCATGTGTGTATTTGTGAGTGTTTGTTATGCTTGGGCCATGGTCGTTTAAATAACTGCAGCCTGCAGCACTGTCAGATCCTCTGACAACTGCAAGGTCAGACAAACAGAAGGAGAGAAGAGAGAGAGAGGGAGGGAGAGAGGTCTTGCTGGTTGGGCCTCATCTAATTTAATTTACTGTTATTTAAGCGTCTAGGACCAAATGGAATCTGAGAGCAACGACTCTGGTATAGTACTGCTTTTCTGTTGGTTATATATTGTGTGTGTGTGTGTTTAAGAATGAATGCAGAATGTCTCATTTCCAATCTGTTTTTACACCTCGCTTGCGTTTGTGTGTCTCTATGTATGCCTGTGTTATGCTCTGTGTGTGTTTATGAATGTGCGAGTTTGTGACTCCCTCCTGCTGAACAAGTCAGTACCATGTTTATTGATTCACTGTTTTTTATTAGTGAATTCAACCTCATCGTTCACCTGCTTGTTTCATCTTTACCCCAATGGGGTGGCTGATATTTGTGAGCTACATCTGATGTTCATTGTATGATCTATTTAATGTTTAAAGTCAGTATTACCTTTTACATTTACGCCCTTGATTCCCTGAAGATGAAAATGTGACATGATATGAAATGGTTTAGCGTGAAAATACCCCTCCCCCATTAACCCTCAAGGAACTTGATTGCAGGTGGAACCATGGCAGTACCCAGCTGGACACTGACTGGTTTGGTCTTGTGTTGCATTCAGTTTTTAAAGCATAGATGCAGAGCTTGCATAATCAGCAGGTTGGACAAAATAAACTATTTTAACTAAGGCTGGCAGCGTTAACGTGCTAATCTTGCGTTAATCTCGATTAATTTTAAATGTTGTAAGTGTTAAAAACAATATTTACGCATAGCATTACCGTGCACGCACTTAGCAACCATCTACCTGCGGCTGCTTCTGTACCAATCGCATGTCTGGACAGCAAGAAATGTAAAGGTGGTTTAGAGAGGTAAATAATCAAAAAGAGAGGCCCTTGCCACAGAAGCAGCAAAATAAGTGACATGTTTGCAAGGGACAGGTCAGTCAAAAAATTTAACATTTCAAATAGCGATTAATATTGTGTATTTTCAGCACGATATCAATATTTCATTCATCACGGTTATCGTCAATACTGGTATATATCGTGACACCCCTAGTATGGAGCCTGTGGCAAACGCAAGGTGATGTAGCCTATACGTGGCAGCTATTGCCCACTATTAAAGCCAAGTTCTGCCGATAACGTCCTATCGCCGCCGATAAATCAGCCAAATGATTAATCGGTTGACCTCGACCTTTTTAAGTATTTGCATATAAATATAATATAAATATAATAATATAAATATTTGCATTTAATTTGACTTACTCATCACATTTTTGTCTGCTTAACATAACTTCTTTAAAGTGGCAACGCAATTTCAGAAAAACGTCAGCAGGTCCTGGACGTATTCATCTTCAAATAATTGCGAGATCCTGGACTAATTGTGACTAATTAATGAAATACACCACTGTATATATTAACCATTTCACGCACAGTATTTTAATCTTCATTTGTGGAATAAACAATTCACTCTACATGGTAATATAACACATAACCTAGCGTTGGCTAGTGGTGTGCGTGTGTGTGTGTTCTGTGGGTGTCGGACTACAGATGTCCTTGTGCAGTGGACTGCAGATGTTTGATTGGTGGCCAGGCTGTAGAGTCTGAGGTCATCTGTTGTCTTTCATGCCCAATTAGTCCCTCCCATCCCGCTAGCATGCACTCACATGCGCGCGCATGCACGCACGCGCGCACACACACGCACACACACGCACACACACGCACACACACGAGCACACACGCACGCACGCACGCACGCACACACACACACACACACACACACACACACACAAATTCTCATCTTGAAATATAACAGCTGACAGTGGGGTATCATTTGGGAGTTTTGGTCGATAAATGAGCATTGAGTTTCCTTCTGCAGTAAAACCATCCTTTAGCGACGTCCCAGTTGTTGACGGCTAGCTTTTTGTGTGACCTTTAAGTTACTTAACCCACTGGTTTAATATTTTTATATTAGGTTTGCTGGGTTTGTGTGTTTGTGCATGTATAAGAGAGAGAGAGGGGGATAGGGAGAGATATTTGATATAGTTATTTGTGTCCTCCTGCCTAAAGAATAAAGATTGTGCCAGGCAATGGCTGCCAAGACACTGACCTTCTGTCAGCTTTTACATTGATTGTTGTCTTATTAATGGCAGGGTTAGTCATTCTCGAGAACTCTTGCTAACTTAGAGCTCAAATCAAAATAAAACTGTCAGAAGCTCTGTCCCACACATTGTAACACATTGTTGAAGCCAAGGGCATTGTTGTTGTGAGCAATGTTCGCCACTTTGTTTATGTTCCTATGTACGGACCCCAGTCCCCAGTAACTAGTTACTGATAATGCATTTGAAATATTCTAACTTTTTTCGGTAACTTTCACCTTATGAAGACGTTGGCAAATATATCCTTCTGTGTCAAAGCTACGCCATAACGTATGGATAAGCCTACAGTATACGTGATTGCGGGCAGGCAAGGCACAGTTTCCAAGCTTCCAAGTTAATGCTGCGCATCCTATTAACAAGACTTGATTTCATAATTTAATTGTTTCATCTTCCAACATATTTTAGAAAAAAACGGAAAGTGCCCTGGAAACTGAGGTAAAAGGGAGATGTAGAACATGTAATCTAATCTGGTTTATATTTTATTATAGTAGGTCGTTCAGTTATCAGTATTTTTCACATAAAACATCTATTATACTGGTTTTACCGAATGACCATGGCTGGTTATACCGAATGACTAGGCTACTTCTACTGTCCTTGACATACTAGCCTAAATTGTTTTTAAACATCCATCCATCCATCCATCCAGCCATCTTCATCCGCTTATCCAGAGTCGGGTCGCGGGGGCAGCAGCTCCAGCAGGGGACCCCA